>CP049707.1:16302221-16315837 GCA_004148225.2 Heterodera glycines
ATATATAATTTCAAGGGCCGACTCAGTCCACAAGGATAGAAAAAAGAAATAGGGATTTTTGGAAATATTTTTCAAATTTTCACGGACAAACCCGTACTGGAAAATTCCAAGGAAGTATTGGGTTCCCTGATATATAATTTCAAGGGCCGACTCAGTCCACAAGGATAGAAAAAAGAAATAGGGATTTTTGGAAATATTTTTCAAATTTTCACGGACAAACCCGTACTGGAAAATTCCAAGGAAGTATTGGGTTCCCTGATATATAATTTCAAGGGCCGACTCAGTCCACAAGGATAGAAAAAAGAAAATGGGATTTTTGGAAATATTTTTCAAATTTTCACGGACAAACCCGTACTGGAAAATTCAAGGAAGTATTGGGTTCCCTGATATATAATTTCAAGGGCCGACTCAGTCCACAAGGATAGAAAAAAGAAATAGGGATTTTTGGAAATATTTTTCAAATTTTCACGGACAAACCCGTACTGGAAAATTCCAAGGAAGTATTGGGTTCACTGATATATAATTTCAAGGGCCGACTCAGTCCACAAGGATAGAAAAAAGAAATAGGGACTTTTGGAAATAATTTTTACAAATTCCAAGAAGTATTGGGTTCCTAATATATAATTTCAAGGGCCGACTCAGTCCACAAGGATAGAAAAAAGAAATAGGGATTTTTGGAAATATTTTTCAAATTTTCACGGACAAACCCGTTACTGGAAAATTCCAAGAAGTATTGGGTTCCTGATATATAATTTCAAGGGCCGACTCAGTCCACAAGGATAGAAAAAAGAAATAGGGATTTTTGGAAATATTTTTCAAATTTTCACGGACAAACCCGTACTGGAAAATTCCAAGGAAGTATTGGGTTCACCTGATATATAATTTCAAGGGCCGACTCAGTCCACAAGGATAGAAAAAAGAAATAGGGATTTTTGGAAATATTTTTCAAATTTTCACGGACAAACCCGTACTGGAAAATTCCAAGAAAGTATGGGTTCCCTGATATATAATTTCAAGGGCCGACTCAGTCCACAAGGATAGAAAAAAGAAATAGGGAATTTTTGGAAATATTTTTCAAATTTTCACGGACAAACCCGTACTGGAAAATTCCAAGAAAGTATTGGGTTCCCTGATATATAATTTCAAGGGCCGACTCAGTCCACAAGGATAGAAAAAAGAAATAGGGATTTTTGGAAATATTTTTCAAATTTTCACGGACAAACCCGTACTGGAAAATTCCAAGAAGTATTGGGTTCCTGATATATAATTTCAAGGGCCGACTCAGTCCACAAGGATAGAAAAAAGAAATAGGGATTTTTGGAAATATTTTTCAAATTTTCACGGACAAACCCGTACTGGAAAATTCCAAGGAAGTATTGGGTTCCCTGATATATAATTTCAAGGGCCGACTCAGTCCACAAGGATAGAAAAAAGAAATAGGGATTTTTGGAAATATTTTTCAAATTTTCACGGACAAACCCGTACTGGAAAATTCCAAGGAAGTATTGGGTTCCCTGATATATAATTTCAAGGGCCGACTCAGTCCACAAGGATAGAAAAAAGAAATAGGGATTTTTGGAATATTTTTCAAATTCCAAGAAAGTATTGGGTTCCCTGATATATAATTTCAAGGGCCGACTCAGTCCACAAGGATAGAAAAAAGAAATAGGGATTTTTGGAAATATTTTTCAAATTTTCACGGACAAACCGTTCTGGAAAATTCCAAGGAAAGTATTGGGTTCCCTGATATATAATTTCAAGGGCCGACTCAGTCCACAAGGATAGAAAAAAGAAATAGGGATTTTTGGAAATATTTTTCAAATTTTCACGGACAAACCCGTACTGGAAAATTCCAAGGAAGTATTGGGTTCACTGCTATATAATTTCAAGGGCCGACTCAGTCCACAAGGATAGAAAAAAGAAATAGGGATTTTTGGAAATATTTTTCAAATTTTCACGGACAAACCCGTACTGGAAAATTCCAAGAAATATTGGGTTCCCTGATATATAATTTCAAGGGCCGACTCAGTCCACAAGGATAGAAAAAAAGAAATAGGGATTTTGGAAATATTTTTCAAATTTTCACGGACAAACCCGTACTGGAAAATTCCAAGAAAGTATTGGGTTCCCTGATATATAATTTCAAGGGCCGACTCAGTCCACAAGGATAGAAAAAAGAAATAGGGATTTTTGGAAATATTTTTCAAATTTTCACGGACAAACCGTACTGGAAAATTCCAAGAAAGTATTGGGTTCCCTGATATATAATTTCAAGGGCCGACTCAGTCCACAAGGATAGAAAAAAGAAATAGGGATTTTTGGAAATATTTTTCAAATTTTCACGGACAAACCCGTACTGGAAAATTCCAAGGAAGTATTGGGTTCCTGCTATATAATTTCAAGGGCCGACTCAGTCCACAAGGATAGAAAAAAGAAATAGGGATTTTTGGAAATATTTTTCAAATTTTCACGGACAAACCCGTACTGGAAAATTCCAAGAAAGTATTGGGTTCCCTGATATATAATTTCAAGGGCCGACTCAGTCCACAAGGATAGAAAAAAGAAATAGGGATTTTTGGAAATATTTTTCAAATTTTCACGGACAAACCCGTACTGGAAAATTCCAAGGAAGTATTGGGTTCCCTGATATATAATTTCAAGGGCCGACTCAGTCCACAAGGATAGAAAAAAGAAATAGGGATTTTTGGAAATATTTTTCAAATTTTCACGGACAAACCCGTACTGGAAAATTCCAAGGAAAGTATTGGGTTCCCTGATATATAATTTCAAGGGCCGACTCAGTCCACAAGGATAGAAAAAAGAAATAGGGATTTTTGGAAATATTTTTCAAATTTTCACGGACAAACCCGTACTGGAAAATTCCAAGAAGTATTGGGTTCCCTGATATATAATTTCAAGGGCCGACTCAGTCCACAAGGATAGAAAAAAGAAATAGGGATTTTTGGAAATATTTTTCAAATTTTCACGGACAAACCCGTACTGGAAAATTCCAAGAAGTATTGGGTTCCCTGATATATAATTTCAAGGGCCGACTCAGTCCACAAGGATAGAAAAAAGAAATAGGGATTTTTGGAAATATTTTTCAAATTTTCTCCAAGAAAGTATTGGGTTCCTGATATATAATTTCAAGGGCCGACTCAGTCCACAAGGATAGAAAAAAGAAATAGGGATTTTTGGAAATATTTTTCAAATTTTCACGGACAAACCCGTACTGGAAAATTCCAAGAAAGTATTGGGTTCCCTGATATATAATTTCAAGGGCCGACTCAGTCCACAAGGATAGAAAAAAGAAATAGGGATTTTTGGAAATATTTTTCAAATTTTCACGGACAAACCCGTACTGGAAAATTCCAAGGAAGTATTGGGTTCCCTGATATATAATTTCAAGGGCCGACTCAGTCCACAAGGATAGAAAAAAGAAATAGGGATTTTTGGGAAATATTTTTCAAATTTTCACGGACAAACCCGTACTGGAAAATTCCAAGAAAGTATTGGGTTCCCTGATATATAATTTCAAGGGCCGACTCAGTCCACAAGGATAGAAAAAAGAAATAGGGATTTTTGGAAATATTTTCAAATTTTCACGGACAAACCGTACTGGAAAATTCCAAGAAAGTATTGGGTTCCCTGATATATAATTTCAAGGGCCGACTCAGTCCACAAGGATAGAAAAAAGAAATAGGGATTTTTGGAAATATTTTTCAAATTTTCACGGACAAACCGTACTGGAAAATTCCAAGAAGTATTGGGTTCCCTGATATATAATTTCAAGGGCCGACTCAGTCCACAAGGATAGAAAAAAGAAATAGGGATTTTTGGAAATATTTTTCAAATTTTCACGGACAAACCCGTACTGGAAAATTCCAAGGAAGTATTGGGTTCACTGCTATATAATTTCAAGGGCCGACTCAGTCCACAAGGATAGAAAAAAGAAATAGGGATTTTTGGAAATATTTTTCAAATTTTCACGGACAAACCCGTACTGGAAAATTCCAAGGAAGTATTGGGTCCCTGATATATAATTTCAAGGGCCGACTCAGTCCACAAGGATAGAAAAAAGAAATAGGGATTTTTGGAAATATTTTTCAAATTTTCACGGACAAACCCGTACTGGAAAATTCCAAGGAAGTATTGGGTTCACTGCTATATAATTTCAAGGGCCGACTCAGTCCACAAGGATAGAAAAAAGAAATAGGGATTTTTGGAAATATTTTCAAATTTTCACGGACAAACCCGTACTGGAAAATTCCAAGAAAGTATTGGGTTCCCTGATATATAATTTCAAGGGCCGACTCAGTCCACAAGGATAGAAAAAAGAAATAGGGATTTTTGGAAATATTTTTCAAATTTTCACGGACAAACCCGTACTGGAAAATTCCAAGAAGTATTGGGTTCCTGATATATAATTTCAAGGGCCGACTCAGTCCACAAGGATAGAAAAAAGAAATAGGGATTTTTGGAAATATTTTTCAAATTTTCACGGACAAACCCGTACTGGAAAATTCCAAGGAAGTATTGGGTTCCTGATATATAATTTCAAGGGCCGACTCAGTCCACAAGGATAGAAAAAAGAAATAGGGATTTTTGGAAATATTTTTCAAATTTTCACGGACAAACCCGTACTGGAAAATTCCAAGGAAGTATTGGGTTCCTGATATATAATTTCAAGGGCCGACTCAGTCCACAAGGATAGAAAAAAGAAATAGGGATTTTTGGAAATATTTTTCAAATTTTCACGGACAAACCCGTACTGGAAAATTCCAAGAAAGTATGGGTTCCCTGATATATAATTTCAAGGGCCGACTCAGTCCACAAGGATAGAAAAAAGAAATAGGGATTTTTGGAAATATTTTTCAAATTTTCACGGACAAACCCGTACTGGAAAATTCCAAGGAAGTATTGGGTTCCCTGATATATAATTTCAAGGGCCGACTCAGTCCACAAGGATAGAAAAAAGAAATAGGGATTTTTGGAAATATTTTTCAAATTTTCACGGACAAACCCGTACTGGAAAATTCCAAGAAGTATTGGGTTCCCTGATATATAATTTCAAGGGCCGACTCAGTCCACAAGGATAGAAAAAAGAAATAGGGATTTTTGGAAATATTTTTCAAATTTTCACGGACAAACCCGTACTGGAAAATTCCAAGGAAGTATTGGGTTCCTGATATATAATTTCAAGGGCCGACTCAGTCCACAAGGATAGAAAAAAGAAATAGGGATTTTTGGAAATATTTTTCAAATTTTCACGGACAAACCCGTACTGGAAAATTCCAAGAAGTATTGGGTTCCTGATATATAATTTCAAGGGCCGACTCAGTCCACAAGGATAGAAAAAAGAAATAGGGATTTTTGGAAATATTTTTCAAATTTTCACGGACAAACCGTACTGGAAAATTCCAAGAAAGTATTGGGTTCCCTGATATATAATTTCAAGGGCCGACTCAGTCCACAAGGATAGAAAAAAGAAATAGGGATTTTTGGAAATATTTTTCAAATTTTCACGGACAAACCCGTACTGGAAAATTCCAAGGAAGTATTGGGTTCCCTGATATATAATTTCAAGGGCCGACTCAGTCCACAAGGATAGAAAAAAGAAATAGGGATTTTTGGAAATATTTTTCAAATTTTCACGGACAAACCCGTACTGGAAAATTCCAAGGAAGTATTGGGTTCACTGCTATATAATTTCAAGGGCCGACTCAGTCCACAAGGATAGAAAAAAGAAATAGGGATTTTTGGAAATATTTTTCAAATTCCAAGAAAGTATTGGGTTCCTGATATATAATTTCAAGGGCCGACTCAGTCCACAAGGATAGAAAAAAGAAATAGGGATTTTTGGAAATATTTTTCAAATTTTCACGGACAAACCCGTACTGGAAAATTCCAAGGAAGTATTGGGTTCCCTGATATATAATTTCAAGGGCCGACTCAGTCCACAAGGATAGAAAAAAGAAATAGGGATTTTTGGAAATATTTTTCAAATTTTCACGGACAAACCCGTACTGGAAAATTCCAAGAAAGTATTGGGTTCCCTGATATATAATTTCAAGGGCCGACTCAGTCCACAAGGATAGAAAAAAGAAATAGGGATTTTTGGAAATATTTTTCAAATTTTCACGGACAAACCGTACTGGAAAATTCCAAGAAAGTATTGGGTTCCCTGATATATAATTTCAAGGGCCGACTCAGTCCACAAGGATAGAAAAAAGAAATAGGGATTTTTGGAAATATTTTTCAAATTTTCACGGACAAACCCGTACTGGAAAATTCCAAGGAAGTATTGGGTTCCCTGATATATAATTTCAAGGGCCGACTCAGTCCACAAGGATAGAAAAAAGAAATAGGGATTTTTGGAAATATTTTCAAATTTTCACGGAAAACCCGTACTGGAAAATTCCAAGGAAGTATTGGGTTCACTGCTATATAATTTCAAGGGCCGACTCAGTCCACAAGGATAGAAAAAAGAAATAGGGATTTTTGGAAATATTTTTCAATTCCAAGAAAGTATTGGGTTCCTGATATATAATTTCAAGGGCCGACTCAGTCCACAAGGATAGAAAAAAGAAATAGGGATTTTTGGAAATATTTTTCAAATTTTCACGGACAAACCCGTTATGGAAAATTCCAAGGAAGTATTGGGTTCACTGCTATATAATTTCAAGGGCCGACTCAGTCCACAAGGATAGAAAAAAGAAATAGGGATTTTTGGAAATATTTTTCAAATTTTCACGGACAAACCCGTACTGGAAAATTCCAAGGAAGTATTGGGTTCACTGCTATATAATTTCAAGGGCCGACTCAGTCCACAAGGATAGAAAAAAGAAATAGGATTTTTGGAAATATTTTTCAAATTTTCACGGACAAACCCGTACTGGAAAATTCCAAGAAAGTATTGGGTTCCCTGATATATAATTTCAAGGGCCGACTCAGTCCACAAGGATAGAAAAAAGAAATAGGGATTTTTGGAAATATTTTTCAAATTTTCACGGACAAACCCGTACTGGAAAATTCCAAGGAAGTATTGGGTTCACTGCTATATAATTTCAAGGGCCGACTCAGTCCACAAGGATAGAAAAAAGAAATAGGGATTTTTGGAAATATTTTTCAAATTTTCACGGACAAACCCGTACTGGAAAATTCCAAGGAAGTATTGGGTTCCCTGATATATAATTTCAAGGGCCGACTCAGTCCACAAGGATAGAAAAAAGAAATAGGGATTTTTGGAAATATTTTTCAAATTTTCACGGACAAACCCGTACTGGAAAATTCCAAGGAAGTATTGGGTTCACTGCTATATAATTTCAAGGGCCGACTCAGTCCACAAAGATAGAAAAAAGAAATAGGGATTTTTGGAAATATTTTTCAAATTTTCACGGACAAACCCGTACTGGAAAATTCCAAGGAAGTATTGGGTTCCCTGATATATAATTTCAAGGGCCGACTCAGTCCACAAGGATAGAAAAAAGAAATAGGGATTTTTGGAAATATTTTTCAATTCCAAGAAAGTATTGGGTTCCTAATATATAATTTCAAGGGACGACTCAGTCCACAAGGATAGAAAAAAGAAATAGGGATTTTTGGAAATATTTTTCAAATTTTCACGGACAAACCCGTTCTGGAAAATTCCAAGGAAGTATTGGGTTCACTGCTATATAATTTCAAGGGCCGACTCAGTCCACAAGGATAGAAAAAAGAAATAGGGATTTTTGGAAATATTTTTCAAATTTTCACGGACAAACCCGTACTGGAAAATTCCAAGGAAGTATTGGGTTCACTGCTATATAATTTCAAGGGCCGACTCAGTCCACAAGGATAGAAAAAAGAAATAGGGATTTTTGGAAATATTTTTCAAATTTTCACGGACAAACCCGTACTGGAAAATTCCAAGAAAGTATTGGGTTCCCTGATATATAATTTCAAGGGCCGACTCAGTCCACAAGGATAGAAAAAAGAAATAGGGATTTTTGGAAATATTTTTCAAATTTTCACGGACAAACCCGTACTGGAAAATTCCAAGAAAGTATTGGGTTCCCTGATATATAATTTCAAGGGCCGACTCAGTCCACAAGGATAGAAAAAAGAAATAGGGATTTTTGGAAATATTTTTCAAATTTTCACGGACAAACCGTACTGGAAAATTCCAAGAAAGTATTGGGTTCCCTGATATATAATTTCAAGGGCCGACTCAGTCCACAAGGATAGAAAAAAGAAATAGGGATTTTTGGAAATATTTTTCAAATTTTCACGGACAAACCCGTACTGGAAAATTCCAAGGAAGTATTGGGTTCACTGCTATATAATTTCAAGGGCCGACTCAGTCCACAAGGATAGAAAAAAGAAATAGGGATTTTTGGAAATATTTTTCAAATTTTCACGGACAAACCCGTACTGGAAAATTCCAAGGAAGTATTGGGTTCCCTGATATATAATTTCAAGGGCCGACTCAGTCCACAAGGATAGAAAAAAGAAATAGGGATTTTTGGAAATATTTTTCAAATTTTCACGGACAAACCCGTACTGGAAAATTCCAAGAAAGTATTGGGTTCCCTGATATATAATTTCAAGGGCCGACTCAGTCCACAAGGATAGAAAAAAGAAATAGGGATTTTTGGAAATATTTTTCAAATTTTCACGGACAAACCCGTACTGGAAAATTCCAAGAAAGTATTGGGTTCCCTGATATATAATTTCAAGGGCCGACTCAGTCCACAAGGATAGAAAAAAGAAATAGGGATTTTTGGAAATATTTTTCAAATTTTCACGGACAAACCCGTACTGGAAAATTCCAAGGAAGTATTGGGTTCCCTGATATATAATTTCAAGGGCCGACTCAGTCCACAAGGATAGAAAAAAGAAATAGGGATTTTTGGAAATATTTTTCAAATTTTCACGGACAAACCCGTACTGGAAAATTCCAAGGAAGTATTGGGTTCACTGCTATATAATTTCAAGGGCCGACTCAGTCCACAAGGATAGAAAAAAGAAATAGGGATTTTTGGAAATATTTTTCAAATTTTCACGGACAAACCCGTACTGGAAAATTCCAAGGAAGTATTGGGTTCCCTGATATATAATTTCAAGGGCCGACTCAGTCCACAAGGATAGAAAAAAGAAATAGGGATTTTTGGAAATATTTTTCAAATTTTCACGGACAAACCCGTACTGGAAAATTCCAAGAAAGTATTGGGTTCCCTGATATATAATTTCAAGGGCCGACTCAGTCCACAAGGATAGAAAAAAGAAATAGGGATTTTTGGAAATATTTTTCAAATTTTCACGGACAAACCGTACTGGAAAATTCCAAGAAAGTATTGGGTTCCCTGATATATAATTTCAAGGGCCGACTCAGTCCACAAGGATAGAAAAAAGAAATAGGGATTTTTGGAAATATTTTTCAAATTTTCACGGACAAACCCGTACTGGAAAATTCCAAGAAAGTATTGGGTTCCCTGATATATAATTTCAAGGGCCGACTCAGTCCACAAGGATAGAAAAAGAAATAGGGATTTTTGGAAATATTTTTCAAATTTTCACGGACAAACCGTACTGGAAAATTCCAAGAAAGTATTGGGTTCCCTGATATATAATTTCAAGGGCCGACTCAGTCCACAAGGATAGAAAAAAGAAATAGGGATTTTTGGAAATATTTTTCAAATTTTCACGGACAAACCCGTACTGGAAAATTCCAAGGAAGTATTGGGTTCACTGCTATATAATTTCAAGGGCCGACTCAGTCCACAAGGATAGAAAAAAGAAATAGGGATTTTTGGAAATATTTTTCAAATTTTCACGGACAAACCCGTACTGGAAAATTCCAAGGAAGTATTGGGTTCCCTGATATATAATTTCAAGGGCCGACTCAGTCCACAAGGATAGAAAAAAGAAATAGGGATTTTTGGAAATATTTTTCAAATTTTCACGGACAAACCCGTACTGGAAAATTCCAAGAAAGTATTGGGTTCCCTGATATATAATTTCAAGGGCCGACTCAGTCCACAAGGATAGAAAAAAGAAATAGGGATTTTTGGAAATATTTTTCAAATTTTCACGGACAAACCGTACTGGAAAATTCCAAGAAAGTATTGGGTTCCCTGATATATAATTTCAAGGGCCGACTCAGTCCACAAGGATAGAAAAAAGAAATAGGGATTTTTGGAAATATTTTTCAAATTTTCACGGACAAACCCGTACTGGAAAATTCCAAGGAAGTATTGGGTTCCCTGATATATAATTTCAAGGGCCGACTCAGTCCACAAGGATAGAAAAAAGAAATAGGGATTTTTGGAAATATTTTTCAAATTTTCACGGACAAACCCGTACTGGAAAATTCCAAGGAAGTATTGGGTTCACTGCTATATAATTTCAAGGGCCGACTCAGTCCACAAGGATAGAAAAAAGAAATAGGGATTTTTGGAAATATTTTTCAAATTTTCACGGACAAACCCGTACTGGAAAATTCCAAGGAAGTATTGGGTTCCCTGATATATAATTTCAAGGGCCGACTCAGTCCACAAGGATAGAAAAAAGAAATAGGGATTTTTGGAAATATTTTTCAAATTTTCACGGACAAACCCGTACTGGAAAATTCCAAGAAAGTATTGGGTTCCCTGATATATAATTTCAAGGGCCGACTCAGTCCACAAGGATAGAAAAAAGAAATAGGGATTTTTGGAAATATTTTTCAAATTTTCACGGACAAACCGTACTGGAAAATTCCAAGAAAGTATTGGGTTCCCTGATATATAATTTCAAGGGCCGACTCAGTCCACAAGGATAGAAAAAAGAAATAGGGATTTTTGGAAATATTTTTCAAATTTTCACGGACAAACCCGTACTGGAAAATTCCAAGGAAGTATTGGGTTCCCTGATATATAATTTCAAGGGCCGACTCAGTCCACAAGGATAGAAAAAAGAAATAGGGATTTTTGGAAATATTTTTCAAATTTTCACGGACAAACCCGTACTGGAAAATTCCAAGGAAGTATTGGGTTCACTGCTATATAATTTCAAGGGCCGACTCAGTCCACAAGGATAGAAAAAAGAAATAGGGATTTTTGGAAATATTTTTCAAATTTTCACGGACAAACCCGTACTGGAAAATTCCAAGAAAGTATTGGGTTCCCTGATATATAATTTCAAGGGCCGACTCAGTCCACAAGGATAGAAAAAAGAAATAGGGATTTTTGGAAATATTTTTCAAATTTTCACGGACAAACCCGTACTGGAAAATTCCAAGGAAGTATTGGGTTCCCTGATATATAATTTCAAGGGCCGACTCAGTCCACAAGGATAGAAAAAAGAAATAGGGATTTTTGGAAATATTTTTCAAATTTTCACGGACAAACCCGTTATGGAAAATTCCAAGAAAGTATTGGGTTCCCTTATATATAATAAAATATTTAAACGCTTTTGGAAATAATAAAACAAGAATTTTTGCTTTTTTGAAAATTACGAATTTTTATTGAAATTTTGTAAGAAATGGAGAAATTTTGGGCTATTAAAATATAAGATTTTGGGACTAGGTCGTTTCGTCGCTGTCGTTTCGGCGCCAGCTCATGTTTTTGGAATATAACTTTTTTCGTTGTTAACTAAATCCAACATTGTTGGTATGATTCGAAAGTCCTTCACATGCTCTATTATCCTTATAAAAAGTGAAAAGATTTTATTGCCTGTAAAAAATTAATTAAGAAAAAACTCCAAAAATTTCGAATTTTTTGTTAATTTTCATGATAACTTTTTTGGTAATTGTCTAATTGTTTCTAAACATAAATCTTTCGAATGATGATACTATGATTGCTAGCTAGATTGGTTAACAAAGAAAAAAATTATAGTCCAAAAACATGGGCTGGCGCTAGGTATGTGCGAGAGTCTCGGTTCACGATTCCCGACTCGGGAAATTTCTCAGGTTTTTCGCTTCTCGGTCTAGGTTCCCGGGATCGGGTTTTTAGTCTCGGAAACCGAGAATTTTTACCCTTTAAGGATGACCATTTTGACAAATTTTCTTCACAAAATTCATTTAAAAACCCAAAAAATTCTCCCGGCCAATAAAATTCCTTGCGACGCAAAAAAAAAGCATTTTTAAAGGCAAAAAAGGTCGTCAGTTTGATGTTGAGACTCCTCTGAGCAAAAATTCCGGTTGACCTACCCTTTTATGTGTTTTTGATTTTAAAAAATACATGTAAATTAATTAATTAAGATTTCTTGATTTCCGAGTCGAGAAATTTCTCGGGTTTTTGGGGTCTCGGTTCTCGTATCGTTTCTCGGGGTCATTTCCCGGTCTCGATTTCGGCAAGGACTTATGCTATCTATTTAACAACCCAACGATTTTCCTCTATTACGTCACAAACTCGAAAAATTAATTGTTGTCCGAAACTGACCAAATTTTATGTCAAATTTTAAAATTTCTTGATAAAACATGAAATTACGCCATAAAATTTCAAAATTCTGAGTATGTTTAAGAAATTAAAACAAAATTGGTCACTACTCCAAAATCAGAATANTTTCTGATAAATCCGAATAAATGGATTCCCTGGTTTAGCTATAAATTTTCTCTATTCGCCTGCAAAATTTCAAAGAATTTATCAACTTTTAAATTATTATTATTTTTATTTTTTGTTTCAGCCAACGAAACTTTTTACGATTGGGATTGTACGGTTGATAACGGTAACGAGGGGATGACAAATTTTTACAATGGCTTATTGCCTCGGCCTAAATATGCTGGTGATGAAAAGTGGAAGTGCAAGTGCAAATTCGGCAATTCCTCACAACCCATGCCATTTCCATTTCCCCTTGGTGAAGGTGAGCTGTTCAGTTCTGCTCGAGACCGAACACTTCCCGAGACTGAGGCCCAAAAACACTTCACATAGTTGAGGCTCAAGAATTTTTTCAACAATTTGTTATTCACTTAAAAAATTTAAAAACAAAAAATTACTATTTTATTTTCAATTATTAAATATAATTACCATGCTGATGGGAACAGTGGTCATTAGTACACAGAAGCCAAATGGTTTTTACCAATGAGAAAATATTAAATAAAATTAATTTTTTTTTTGTCCTTTTTAGGTCCAACCACTGCAAAATCCACCATCATTCATAGTAATGAATAAAATCATTTTTATAGATTTCCTTTGTATGCAGAATTTTTAATTTGTTATGTATTTTTTAGTTTCATTCAATACAACCACCACCGAAAGAGTTGGGACAAAATCAAGTAAAGAATTTTCTTAATTTTATTTTATGAAAATTTTCATTTACTTTTAAATCAGAAAATGGGACTTCAAAATCAGGTAACTGTACGTACATAAAGCAGACCCGTGCATCAGCAGGCCTTACAACGCGTTCATAGTTTTGGCCCGAGCCAAATGAGTTCGGGCCGGTCAGGGCTCTTTAGAAGCGGGCTTTTGCCTAAAATCTCGAGGCTAAAATTTCAAAAATAAATCAAAAATGATGAATTATTTATTCCTAATTAAAATTTTAATTATTGTAATTTCAAATTGCATTTTTAATGTTCATATTTTCGAATTTTGAATAAAGCTCGGCAAAACCAATAAAATAGTTTATGAAAAAATCCATTTGTGGTTTTAGGTTTGGCT
>CP049707.1:16315937-16357205 GCA_004148225.2 Heterodera glycines
AATATTGAAGGAAAGAAAGTTGCAACATTCGCTAGTCTTTGAGAGTTTTATGTAACAATTTAATAACTGTCAAATTAACATGAAAATTCACTGTTTAAACTCGGCAAATTGCGTTCTTCGCCCCATTCCTTCGACATTCATTCCGCTCGTTTCTCTTTTTCCCTTCAATTCTTCTTAAATCGCCTTCCTTTGTCGCTTTTCCAATATTTTTTTTAACTAATAAATTTTATTACATATAAGTTTTTGTGAAAAATTTTTGAAAATTTATTGGNAGCGGGCGCGAAGCACCGAGGCCACGAAGTGTTCTTATGAGCCCCACAAATTTAGAAATGGGCGCGAAACGCCCATCTTAGGCCGTAAAGCTGCCTACAACCCCTTAATAACTTTCAAAAATTCCTTGCTTTTCATTATGATAATACATGTTAAATGTTAAGAGAGGAAATCATGAACTCCCTTCGTTTTCTTGTAACATGTAATATGTAACAAAATTAGAAGCGGGCGCGAAGCACCGAGGCCACGAAGTGTTCTTATGAGCCCCACAAATTTAGAAATGGGCGCGAAGCGCCCATAAATTCCTTCAACGTTTCACTATGATAATAAATGTTATATGTTAAGAGAAGAAATTCATGAAAGCACTGAAAACACAAGGCCTAGGTAGCGAAGCTCGCAAAGCGCGAAGCGCTTTAAGCACCCAAGAAACATGTAAGCACACACCCGCTAGTTAATATATACGTTATATTGACAAGGAGTTTCGTTTCAAAAAACAAAATCTCCCGGCCGAAGGCCGGGAGCGCCCTGAAAGTAGTGGAAAGGTCTTACAACTTTTTGAGGAGAATCCGGGAAAACTATAGAGAAAAATTCTGCGCGGACGACTGAGTCCCGGGGACCGATTTCTCATTTTTTCGTGCATTTGGGGGCCCGTAACTTTTTTTCTAAAACCCAAATCAAAAAATGTCTGCTGTGAGGGGGCTAAGTTGAAGTGTTTTCTAAAAAACAAAAAAAATTCCAAGCCTCTATCTGCAATAGGAAAGGCTGTAGTTCGTGGACTTTTTCAGTACCAACTTTGTCCAGTTCAGTCCCGTTGAATAACTCATTAGGGTTTGATCTGGGCGGGAGTTACCAGCAGACTTATTGTAGAGTTTGGGAAGCTCGATTTTTCCTGAAATTTTAAAATTTCGAAAATTTTCAAAAATTTTCGAGTTAGGCCTAAAAAACGGTTTTCGGGTTTTTGAATTTTAGGATTTTTTAACGATTTTTCCCAGAGAAACGAAGACCACTTCCAAAACATAGTTTTTCGAGCTCTATCGATTGGTGATATTTTTGAAAAAATTTCGATTTTTTTCCGGAAATAGAAAAAATTTTTGGCCTGAGCGGGACATTTGAGTCCCGGGCCCATAACTCGTTAGGAGTTGATCTTATCCAAAAATGGCCTTAGAGCAAAATTGTAGAGCTTTTTAAGCTCTATCGAACGGGTACTACATGATTAAAATTTTCAAAAATTTTCGAGCTAGGCCCCCTAGAAATTTTCAAAAATTTTTTTGGGGTCGAAAAAGGGGGTGAAAAATTTTTTCTGGGGTATTTTGGTGCTGAATACGAATATGATGTTTATTTTAAGTTTCGGAAATTTTTAGAATTTTTTAAAAATTCGAAAATATTTTCCAATTTTTTGGCCCACGGGATTTTGGGCGAATATTTTAAAAATTCATATCTAGCCTAAGGGTTGCAATTTTGAGCAAATAAAGCTTTAAAAATAGAGAAAAATCAGGAGAATTTTATGGACTTTATTTGGAATTTCTATCTAAAAAAGGAAAAATGTTATTCCAGAATTTCTGGAAAAATTCGAATTTTCAGAAAAAAATTCATAACTCTTCTGAAAAGATATTCTGGAAAAGTAAAATACTACAAAAATCCGCAATTTTTTGCTCTATAATATAAATTTTATTTTATATTTTTATCACATTTTAAAAAAAGATACAAAAGTAAAAGTGATTTTGTGATTCGCTACCAAAGGGGGTGACAGGATTTTTGCTTGAAAAAATTTTTTTCGCCAAAAATCTTCCAAAAATATGATTTTAGGGGTTATTTGGGCCACTGATCATGAATCTGAATCAGATTTTCAGTTATGACATCGTCAAGACCTCAGAATCCCCGTGTGATTGGGGATTCTGAGGCATCTTTTTTGGGGAGTTCGAATCCGGACGGCGTACATTAATTTTATATGCATTTTTAGGCTGTTTTCAATGTTTTTAATTCATTTGAAGATTTGTTTTAAATTATTTAAATTTATTTTTTTTTATTAATGAGGGCACTCCCCACAAGTGTCCTCTACATGCTGGTATTTTTTATTTTTTTATTAGAGCTACCCCCTGGCCTGCACGCTTGGCTAACTGAAGCGTGCTCAAAAAGTACACTTCAGTACCAGGTGAATGCCGCGCCAGGGTTTGATCTGAGCGGGGGGTGGCCAGCGAACTTATTGTAGAGCTTTGAAAGCTCGATTTTTTGAAATTTTAAAATTTCGAAAATTTTCAAAATTTTTCGAGTTAGGCCTAAAAAACGGTTTTCGGGTTTTTGAATTTTAGGATTTTTTAACGATTTTTCCTAGAGAAACGGAGACCACTTCCAAAACATAGTTTTTCGAGCTCTATCGAATGGTATTTTTTTTGAAAAAATTTCGATTTTTTTCCGGAAATAGAAAAAATTTTTGGCCTAAGCGGGACATTTGAGTCCCGGGCCCATAACTCGTCAGGGGTCGGTTTTAGCCAAAAAATGCCTTAGAGCAAAATTGTAGAGCTTTTTAAGCTCTATCGAACGGTGTACTACATGATGTAAAATTTTCAAAAATTTTCGAGCTAGGCCCCCTAGAAATTTTCGGAAATTTTTTTTCGGACGAAAATGGGGGTGAAAAATATTTTTCTGGGGTAAAATAAGGTGCTGAGTACGAATATGATGTCTATTTTAAGTTTCATAATTTTTGGAATTTTTTAAAAATTCTTTATTTTTTGGCAATTTTTTGGCCCTCGGGATTTTGGGCGAATATTGAAAAATTCATATCTAGCCTAAGGGTTGACCAATTTTGAGCAAATAAAGCTTTAAAAATAGAGAAAAATCAGGAGAATTTTATGGGATTTATTTAGGTTTTCTAACATCAATATGAAAAAAGTTATTCCAGAAATTCTGGAAATTTTAGATTTTTCAGAAAAAAATTCGTTACTGCCTTCTGAAAAGTCATTAGAGAAGAGTAAAATACTACAAAAATCCGCAATTTTTTTCTCTATAATATAAATTTTATTTTACATTTTTATCACATTTTTAAAAAAAGATACAAAAATAAAAGTGATTTTGGGATTCGGGACCAAAGGGGTGAGCATAGGATTTTTGAGTTGAAAAATTTTTTCACCAAAAATCTTCAAAAAATATGTCTTTAGGGGTTATTTGGGCCGCTGATCACGAATACGTGATAAGATTTTACTTTTAACATAGTCAAGACCTCAGAATCCCTGTGTGATTGGGGATTCTGAGACATCATTTTGAGGGGGGGGGGGAAGTTCGAATCCGGACGGTGTAACATTATTTTTCTGTGCATTTTTGGGTTATTTTGACTGTTTTTAATTAATTTGAAGATTTCTTTTAAATTATTTAAATTTATTTTTTTTAAATTAAAGAATTTCATTATTTTTTTTTTGAATTTGTAAAAAAAATAATTTAATTTCAAATTAAATAAATATTCAATTAATAATTTCCAACGTGGTTTTTAATTAATAACTACCATTTTTTCGTGTTTTCATTGTTTTATTCATTTAAAATATTTTTTATTTTATTAATAATAAATTACATTTTTTTATTTGAATTAAATTTTTATAAAAACTTTTCATTATTTATTTAATTTTAAACCATGTTGTACCTCTTCTAATCACTGTTGTACCTCTTCTGATACTGTTGGACTCATCTTAAGACCTCAGAATCCCTGTGTGATTGGGGATTCTGAGACATCATTTTGAGGGGGGGGGGGGGTGCGGGTTCGGACCCGGACGGTGTACATTAATTTACTATGCATTTTTTGCTTATTTTTACATTTTTTAATTAATTTGTTTTGTATTATTAATAATAAATAAAAAATTTTAATTTAAATTAAATTATTTTGGTGAACAAATGTTTTAATTTAAATTATTTAATTTTTTATTTAATTTAATATTGTTTTATTAATTATTTTAAAGCATTTTCTGATTATATATATGTTTTATTTAATTTGAATTTTCGAGAAATTAGTTCCTTTCAATTTCAATAAATATTCTATATTATAAATTTCTAACATTATTTTTAATAAGTAAAAGGATTTTTTTAATTTGATAAATTTATAATACATCCAATAATACAATTTTCTTATTTATTTCATTTTAAACCATGATTGTACCTCTTCTAATCACTTTTGTTCAAATTTTAATCACTTGTACCTCTTCTAATCACTGGTGTACCTCTTCTAATCACAGTTGTACCTCTTCTAATTACTGTTGTACCTCTTCTAATCACTGTTACACCTCTTCTATCACTTTTGTACCTCTTCTAATCACTTTTGTACCTCTTCTAATTACAGTTGTACCTCTTCTAATTACTGTTGTACCTCTTCTAATCACTGTTGTACCTCTTCTAATCTCTGTTGTACCTCTTTTAATCACACTGTTGTACCTCTTCTAATCCTTTTGTACCACTTCTAATCACTGTTGTACCTCTTTTAATCACTTTTGACGTCTTTTAATCACTGTTGTAACTCTTCTAATCTCTGTTGTACCTCTTCTAACAATTTTGCACCTCTTCTAATGACTTTTGTACCTCTTCTAATCACTATTGTACCTCTTCTAATCACTCTTGTACCTCTTCTGATCACTGTTGTACCTCTTCTGATCACTGTTGTACCTCTTCTGATCACTGTTGTACCTCTTCTGATCACTGTTGTACCTCTTCTAATCACTTTTCTACCTCTTTTATCACTTTTGTACCTCTTCATCAAATTTGTACCTCTTCTAATCTCTGTTGTACCTCTTTTATCACTTTTATACCTCTTCTAATCACTTTTCTACCTCTTTTATCACTTTTGTACCTCTTTAAATCACTTTTGTACCTCTTTTATCACTTTTGTACCTCTTCTAATCACTTTTGTACCTCTTTTATCACTTTTGTACCTCTTCTAATCACTTTTATACCTCTTTTATCACTTTTGTACCTCTTCTAATCACTTTTCTACCTCTTTTATCACTTTTGTACCTCTTTAAATCACTTTTGTACCTCTTTTATCACTTTTGTACCTCTTCTAATCACTTTTGTACCTCTTTTATCACATTTGTACCTCTTCTAATCACTTTTATACCTCTTTTATTCACTTTTGTACCTCTTTAAATCACTTTTGTACCTCTTTTATTCACTTTTGTACCTCTTCTAATCAAAAAAACGGGCGCGAAGCGCCCGTCCAAGGCCAACAAAAATTGAAAAACCGGGCGAAGCGCCCGACTGAGGCCGCGAAGCGGCCTAACAAGCTAAAAAACAGGCGCGAAGCGCCCGTATGAGTTCAACGGATTTAAAAAACGGGCGCGAAGCGCCCGTTCAAGGCCAACAAAAATTGAAAAACCGGCGCGAAGCGCCCGACTGAGGCCGCGAAGCGGCCCAACAAATTTAGAAACGGGCGCGAAGCGCCCGTCTGAGGTCTCGAAGCTGCCTTAATAGCCCAACAAATTTAGAAACGGGCGCGAAGCGCCCGTATAAGCCAACAAAATTTAAAAAACGGGCGCGAAGCGCCCGTTCGAGGCCGCGAAGCGGCCTAAAAGCCCCAGATAATTTTTTAAAAATTCAAAAAATCTCTCCAACCAATTCGATCAAATCTAGGTAGCGAAGCTCCCAAAGCGCGAAGCGCTTTTTCCCAGCTAAATAGCCGACGGTTCACGCACCCGCTAGTTAATATATACGTTATATTGACAAGGAGTTTCGTTTCAAAAAACAAAAATCTCCGGCCGAAGGCGGGAGCCGCCCTGAAAGTAGTGGAAGGGTCTTACAACTTTTTGAGGAGAATCCGGGAAAACTATAGAAAAAAATTCTCGACGCCCAACTGAGTCCGGGACCGATTTCTCACTTTTTTCTTGCAGTTTAGGGCCCGTAACTTTTTTTCTAAAACTCGGATCAAAAAATTCCCGCTGTGAGGGCCCTAAGTTGAAATGTTGGCTAAAAATTAAAAAAAATTCCAGGCCTCTATCTCTAACCCCCTGGGCTGGGTGCTTCTAGAACTTTTCAGTACCAAATTTGTCCAGTTCAGTCCCCGTTGAATAACTCATTAGGCTTTGACCTGAGCGCAGGGTGCCAGCGGCACTATTGTAGAGCTTCGAAGCTCGATTTTTCCAAATTTTAAAATTTCGAAAATTTTGAAAATTTTTCGAGCTAGGCCTAAAAAACGGTTTTCGGGTTTTTGAATTTTAGGATTTTTTAACGAATTTTCCCAGAAAAACGAAGACCACTTCCAAAACATAGTTTTTCTAGCTCTATCGATTGGTAATTTTTTTGGAAAATTTTCGATTTTTTCCAGAAATAGAAAAAATTTTTGGCCTCAGCGGGACATTTGAGTCCTGGGCCCATAACTCGTCAGGGGTTGATTTTAGCGAAAAATTGTCTTAGAACATTTTTGTAGAGCATTTTAAATGCTATCGAATGGTTTACTACATGATGTAAAATTTTCAAAAATTTTCGAGCTAGGCCCCCTAGAAATTTTCAAAAATTTTTTTGGGGTTGAAAAAGAGGGTGAAAAATATTTTTCTGGGGTAAATTAGGGTCCTGAGCACAAATATGATGTTTATTTTAAGTTTCAGATTTTTTGGAATTTTTTAAAAATTCATTATTTTTTGGCAATTTTTTGGCCCTCGGGATTTTGGCCTAATATTTGAAAATTCATAACAAATCGAAGGGTTGATCAATTTTACAGGAATAAAGCCTTAAAAATAGAGAAAAATCAGGAGAATTTTATGGACTTTATTTGGAATTTCTATCTTCTAAAGAAAAAAAGTTATTCCAGAAATTCTGGAAATTTTAGATTTTTCAGAAAAAAATTCAGAACTCCCTTCTGAAAAGTCATTCTGTAAAAGTAAAATACTATAAAAATCCGCAATTTTTTGCTCTATTATATAAATTTTATTTGGCATTTCTATCACATTTTTAAAAAAAGATACAAAAATAAAAGTGATTTTGGGATTCGGGACCAAAGGGGGTGCACATGATTTTTGAGTGGAAAATTTTTTTCACCAAAAATCTTCCAAAAACATGTCATTAGGGCTATTTTATGACGCTGATCACGAATACGTGATCATATTTTACTTTTGACATCGTTCAGACCTCAGAATCCCTGTGTGATTGGGGATTCTGAGGCATCATTTTGAGGGGGGGGGGCAGGTTCGGAATCCGGACGGTGTAAATTATTTTTCTATTTATTTTGTGTTATTTTTAATGTTTTTAATTCATTTAAAAGAGTGTTTGTTTTTTTTAATTAATTTTTTAATTTAAATTAAATTATTTTTTTGTGAAAAATTTTTTAAAATTAATTTTTTGTTTGAATTTATTTAATTTCATTATTTATTTTTTGAATTTATAAAAAATGAATTTCATTTCAAAATAAATATTCAATTATTAATTTTCAAATTATATTTAATGAATAAAAAGAGTATTTTATTATAAAAAAAATTTAAATTAAAATGCATTCGATTTTTTATAAAAACTTTTCATTATTTATTTAATTTTAAACCATGTTGTACCTCTTCTGATCACTGTTGGACTCATCTAATCACTGTTGGACCTCTTCTAATCACTGTTGAACATCTTCTTATCAGTTGTACCTCTTCTAATCATTGTTTGACCTCTTCTAATCACTTTTGTATCGCTTTTTCACTGTTGTACCTCTTCTGATCACTGTTGGACTCATCTAATCACTGTTGTACCTCTTCTGATCACTGTTGGACTCATCTAATCACTGTTGTACCTCTTCTGATCACTGTTGGACTCATCTAATCACTGTTGTACCTCTTCTAATCACTTTTGTACCTCTTCTAATCACTGTTTGTACCTCTTCTGATAACCAAAATTTAAAAACGGGAGCGAAGCGCCGGTTCAAGCCCAACCAAGTTTAAAAACGGGCGCGAAGCGCCCGTATGAGTTCAATGAGGTAGCGAAGCTCAAGAAGCGCGAAGCGCTTTATCCCAAGCTCAGATCCGACGGTTCACGCACCCGCTATTTACATGTTTATATTAATTTAAACGTAAATAAATTTTTTAAATTAAATTAATATTTTTTATTAAATAAATGTTTTAAATTAAAATTAGTTATTTTTTAATTATACAATTTCATGAATTTTTTAAATTGATTTATCAAAAAATTAATAAATTTAATTTAAATAAATATTCAATTATTATACACTTCCAAGTTCTTTTTAAATTAATAATTTTCTAATCACTGTTGTACCTCTCATAATCACTGTTGTACCTCTTCTAATCACTGTTGTACCTCTCATAATCACTTTTATACCTCTTCTAATCATTTTTGTACCTCTTCTGATAACCAAAATTTAAAAACGGGAGCGAAGCGCCGGTTCAAGCCCAACCAAGTTTAAAAACGGGCGCGAAGCGCCCGTCTTGAGCCTCAATGTGGACTAAAAGCCTCTAATAATTTTTTTAAAATTCAAAAAAATCTCTCCAACCAAATCGATCAATTTGAATCGCTTCACAGCCTAGGTAGCGAAGCTCCCAAAGCGCGAAGCGCTTTTTCCCAGCCAAATAGCCGACGGTTCACGCACCCGCTAGTTTATATACTACTAAAGAAACAGATGAACTCATTGCTAAAACAAAAATCTCGGGAACCGCTGGCGGGAGGGACTCGGGATTTCGACCTTGGGGGCAACTTTTGACGGCGCATCCAGGAAAACTATAGGCATTCCGGTCCGAGGGCCAACTGAGCGCCAGCGGCGCTGAAACGGCTTTTTTAAATTTTTTTTTGCTGTTTTTGGGATTCAAAAATTTTTTAAAGTCCTAAATGAAAAATCGGCCTCGATAGGAAATCAAGTTGGGAGGTTTGGCACAACTTTTTGCTCTTCACCGACCTCGTAGGGCCTACCAGTTTTTCCGAAAAACTGCGCAAAAATTGCATACTTTTTTGGCCATTTCAGCGCCGGCGGAATAACTCGTCGGGGTTTGGAGGGAGGAGGTCGGTGTAAGCGGCTTTTTTGTACAGCTCGACGAGCTCTATCCAACCATGTTTTTGGATTTCTGAAATTTTCAGAAATTTTCGAGCTAGGCCCCCTCGAAAATTTTCCGTTTTTGAATTTTATGATTTTTTACAGATTTTTCCGGGGAAAACGGAGACCACTTTCAAGCAACCGTTTTTCATGCTCTATCGATTGGTGGCTTTTTCAAAAAAAATTTTCAAAATTTTTTTGGAAATAGAAAATTTTTGGTTGGTAGGCCTCAATTTCAGTTCTGTGGCTATAACTTCTCAGGGATTGCTTTTAGCTAAAAGTCAGGCAAGAGCATTTTTGTAGAGAATTTTAAGCCCAATCTAATGTGCTTTATCTCATGTTTTTATCTTGAATTTAAAAAAAGTTATGAAATTAAATTTTATTTTACAATTCAAAACCATAGGGGGGACCCTTTGGTTTTACATTTCATGAAAATATTTTTTGCTCTTAAATTATCCAAAAAACATTTTTCTGGCCTATTTTAATGTGCTGATCTCGAATATGCACTTTATTTTGGGTTTCAGACTTTTTGGAAGGTGGTTAAAAAATTTTTGAAAAATTGTCAATTTTTGGGCCTCCAAAAATCAAGCGGAATTTCGAAAATTCATAACTGTCTTCGGTTTTGGTCAATTTTAGTGTAATAAAGCTTTAAAAATATAGAAAAATCGGGAGAATTTTATGAGATTTATTTGGAATTTCTATCTTCCAAAATAAAAAAGTTATTCCAGAATTTCTGGAAAAATTCGATTTTTCAGAAAAAAATTCCTAACTCACTTCTAAAAAAGTATTTTATAAAAATAATATACTCAAAAAATCCGCAATTTTTTGCTTTATTTTATAAATTTTATTTTAGCTTTTTATCACTTTTTTGAAAAAAGTTATAGAAATAAAAGTGATTTTGGAATTTGGGACCACAGTGGTGTGACCATGATTTTTGAGAGGAAAAATTTTTTCACCAAAAATCTCCAAAAACATGTCTTTAGGGGGGTTATTTGGGCCGCTGATCACGAATACGTGATCAGATTTTACTTTTGACATCGTTAAGACCTCAGAATCCCTGTGTGATTGGGGATTCTGAGGGGTGGGGCGGCATGTTCGGACCCAGGCCGTGTTTATTATTTTTTAATTTATTAAAAAACGGGCGCGAAGCGCCCGTCCTGAGGCCGCGAAGCGGCCGAATGTCCCCAAAAAAATTAAAAATGGCGCGAAGCGCCCGTTCTGAGGCCACGAAGCGGCCAAATGTTCACAACAAAATTAAAAGACGGGCGCGAAGCGCCCGTCCTGAGGCCGCGAAGCGGCCGAATGTCCCCCAAAAAATTAAAAAACGGGCGCGAAGCGCCCGTCCTGAGGCCGCGAAGCGGCCGAATACCCCTCAAAAAATTAAAAAACGGGCGCGAGCGCCCGTCCTTTTGCCGCGAAGCGGCCGAATGTTCCCAACAAAATTAAAAACGGGCGCGAAGCGCCCGTCCTGAGGCCGCGAAGCGGCCGAATTTCCCCAAAAAAATTAAAAATGGCGCGAAGCGCCCGTACTGAGGCCGCGCAGCGGCCGAATGTTCCCAACAAAATTAATAAACGGGCGCGAAGCGCCCGTCCTGAGGCCGCGAAGCGGCCGAATGTTCCCAACAAAATTAAAAACGGGCGCGAAGCGCCCGTCCTGAGGCCGCGAAGCGGCCGAATGTTCCCCACAAAATTAAAAAACGGGCGCGAGCGCCCGTCCTTTTGCCGCGAAGCGGCCGAATGTTCCCAACAAAATTAAAAACGGGCGCGAAGCGCCCGTCCTGAGGCTGCGATGAATTGCTAAATTACATCACTTTCTAGCGACGCGGCGAAGCCGCGTCCCATAGCGCGATAGCGCTTTAAAACTTCACACTAATGCAATTAATGTTTGTCTGTTTAAAATAACAAATGAGCATGTCCATTTTCTCTTCATCCAAAACCCAACGGCCTACGCCGCCCCCGTCAATTCCCACACGCTAGTTATATATACGTTAGAATGATAAGGAGTTTCGTTTCAAAAACTAATTTGAGAAGAACGGGAATAGCTGGGGGGCTGAAATTTTGCACACAGGGGTAACTCGAGACGGCGCATCCGGGAAAAATACGGATTTTTTGGTCCGGTGGCCAACTGAGTCCCAGCGGCTCGAAAACTGACTTTGCCGCCAGTCTCAGTGTTACGAAATTTTTTGCTTTTGCTTTCAGAGCTTAGCGGACCCCAAAAGCGAAATGCCCCAACTATGGCCTACAACTTTGCCAGCAAAAAATTTTTGATCAGATCAAAGGCCTGACCTGTAGGTTAGGCAACGTAAGAATCACTTTTTTTGTACACTTCAGTACCAGGCGAATAGCTCGTAAGGGTTTGCTCGGAGCAGGGGGTCGCCAGCGGACTTATTGTAGAGCTCAATGAGCTCGATTTTTCCAAATTTTAAAATTTCGAAAATTTCCAAAATTTTTCGAGTTAGGCCTAAAATTCGGTTTTTTGGTTTTTGAATTTTATGATTTTTTAACGATTTTTCCAGGGAAAACGAAGACCACTTCCAAAACATCGTTTTTTGAGCTCTATCGATTAGTGATGTTTTTAGAAAATTTTCGATTTTTTCCAGGAAATAGAAAAATTTTTTGGCCTAAGCGGGACATTTGAGTCCCGGGCCCATAACTCGTCGGGGGTTGGTTCTAGCCAAAAATTGCCCTAGGGCAAAATTGTAGAGCTTTTAAAGTTCTATCGAATGGTGTACCAAATGTTCGGAAATTTTCAAAAATTTTCGAGCTAGGCCCCCTAGAAATTTTTGAAAATTTTTTTTGGGTTGAAAAGGGGGGTGAAAATTTTTTTTCTGTGGTATTTTGAGGTGCTGATTACGAATATGACCTTTGTTTTTCGTTTCATAATTTTTAGAATTTTTTAAAAATTCGAAATTTTTTTCAATTTTTTTGACCCTCGGGATTTTGGGGTAAATTTTGAAAATTCGTAGCTCATTTTGAAGTGGGACGATTTTCATGCAATTAAGCTTTAAAAATAGAGAAAAATAAGGAGAATTTAATGGAATTTATTTGTAAATTTTATCTTGAAAATGAAAAAAGTTATTCCAGAATTTCTGGAAAAATTCAATTTTTCTGAAAAAAATTTATAACTCAGTTCTGAAAAGTCATTCTGTAAAAGTAAAATACTACAAAAATCCGCAATTTTTTGCTCTACCTAAATAATTTTAATTCATATTTATATCACTTTCTTACGAATTGTTATAAAAATAAAAGTGATTTTGGGATTCGGGACCAAAGGGGGGTGACCAGGATTTTTGAGTGGAAAAATTTTTTCACCGAAAATATTCCAAAAATATGTATTTTGGGCCAATTTAGGACGCTGATCACGAATACGTGATCAGATTTTACTTCTGACATACTTAATACCTCAGAATCCCTGTGTGATTGGGGATTCTGGGTCATCATTTTTTTGGGAGGGGGGAAAGTTCGAAGCCGGGCGGTGTATATTATTTTTCTATACATTATTAGCTTATTTTTACATGTTTTTAATTAATTTAAAATAGTTTGATTTATAAATTAATAAAAATTTTAATTTAAAATTTAAATAAAAAATTTTTGATAAATGATTTGTATTAAAATTAATTATTTATTTGTTATAATTAATTAAATATTCTTTGTTTGATTTATGTTTAATTTTTTTGATGAATAAAAGTTTTATTTAATTTGACTTTTCAACAAATAAATTCCTTTCAATTTCAATAAATTTTTCATATTATACATTTAAAAGTTTATTTTAATAATGAAAAGGATTATTATTTTATTTTTAAAAATTTTTAATGCATCCAATTTCTACTCTTATATTTAATAAAACAATTCTCTTATTTATTCATTTAAACCATGGTTGTACCTCTTCTAATCACTGTTGTACCTCTCCTAATCACTTTTGTACCTCTTCTAATCACTGTTGCACCTCTTCTAATCACTTTTATACCCCTTCTTTTCAATTTTTTGGTCCTCGGGATTTTGGGTTAAAATTTGAAAATTAGTAACACATTTCAATTTGGGACGAATTTCATGCAATAAAACTTTAAAAATAGAGAAAAATAAGGAGAATTTAATGGAATTTATTTGTAAATTTTATCTTGAAAATGAAAAAAGTTATTCCAGAATTTCTGGAAAAATTCAATTTTTCTGAAAAAAATTTATAACTCAGTTCTGAAAAGTCTTTCTGGAAAATTAAAATACTACAAAAATCCGCAATTTTTTGCTCTATAATATAAATTTTATTTCACATTTTTATCACTTTTTTGAAAATTGTTACAAAATTAAAAGTGATTTTGAGATTCGAGACCAAAGGGGGGTGACCAGGATTTTTGAGTTGAAAATTTTTTTCACGAAAAATCTTCCAAAAACATGTCATTAGGGCCATTTTAGGACGCTGACCATTAATCTGAAATCAGATTTCATCTAAGACATCGTTAAACCTCAGAATCCTTTTTAGTCGACTTTTGGTTTACTTTCACTAAAGAAAAATTATTACCTATGTATATTTTTTTAAATAAAAAATGGTTTTTTTAATCGTTAACTTTGTTGCACATTAATTAATATGTATTTTTTTCATGTTGGGTTCGAACCTGGACCTCCGAAAAATAGGAATTTAACCAACTGATCCACCGTTTTTTTTAAATTTTCCCCACTTCACCACCTTCCCTGAAGTCCCTTGTTAGATTTGGCCCAAGCTATAAGCTTAATTTTGTAAAAAAACTGTATTGTACGAACTGCTATTGTACGAGTTATTGCCTTTGTAAGAATGGATAGAATTTCATACTTAATAAATTTATGAATAATTTATATTTTATTTGGTTGCCCAGTTGAGACATATGAAATTGGGAACCAAATTTTTTTTTGACTTATGTTTTCGTTATTGAACAGGCTTACAAATTAAGACCTTTTCACTTCTTTTTTGGGTTTTGAACATAAATTTGGTACTTTTTTTTTGCTATTTTATATTCTTAACATTTTCAGCAACTGCGTAACAATGTTTGGATGGATATTTTCCTTTTTTGACCGTCTTCAACTCGGCCTCAAATTTGCACTTCTTTCGCCACGTTTCAATGCTCTGGTGGACAAATATTTCGACGGCAAAAGTGAATTGCGAATTTACCAATTCGGCAAGTTTTATTTTGATTTTTTTCTAAATGTGATTGGTTTTTTGGGTTTTGGGTATTTTTCGCGAATTGTGTTTTTAAGGAGTTTATATGCAAAAAGTTTTCTCGGTTCGAAAAATGGCTCATAAATTAGAAAATTTTTCCAAATTCGTAATTCATTATAAGCACCCGTTTTTTTGTGGCACGGTTTTTCCAAAAAAATTTTTGGGGACAGGGGGTCTGCGGTGCCGATAAGCGCCGCCGGGAAAATTTTGCGGTTTTAAATGCGGTTTGTTAACAGATTTTGTCCAAAAAATGACCAAATTTTGAGATTTTGAGCCATTTTTAGCACATTTTTATCAAAAATGTTGTACCTTTTCTAATCACTGCTGTACCTCTTTTGATCATCGTTGTACCTCTTCTAATCATCGTGTACCTCTTCTGATCACTGTTGTACCTCATTTAATCATCGTTGTACCTCTTCTAATCATCGTTGTACCTCTTCTAATCATCGTTGTACCTCTTCTGATCACTGTTGTACCTCTTTTAATCACTGTCGCACCTCTTTTAATCATCGTTGTACCTCTTCTAATCACTGCTGTACCTCTTTTAATCATCGTTGTACCTCTTCTAATCACTGCTGTACCTCTTTTAATCACTGTCGCACCTCTTTTAATCATCGTTGTACCTCTTCTAATCATCGTTGTACCTCTTCTAATCATCGTTGTACCTCTTCTGATCACTGTTGTACCTCATTTAATCATCGTTGTACCTCTTCTAATCATCGTTGTACCTCTTCTGATCACTGTTGTACCTCATTTAATCATCGTTGTACCTCTTCTAATCATCGTTGTACCTCTTCTAATCATCGTTGTACCTCTTCTGATCACTGCTGTACCTCTTTTAATCACTGTCGCACCTCTTTTAATCATCGTTGTACCTCTTCTAATCACTGCTGTACCTCTTTTAATCATCGTTGTACCTCTTCTAATCACTGCTGTACCTCTTTTAATCACTGTCGCACCTCTTTTAATCATCGTTGTACCTCTTCTAATCATCGTTGTACCTCTTCTAATCATCGTTGTACCTCTTCTGATCACTGTTGTACCTCATTTAATCATCGTTGTACCTCTTCTAATCACTGCTGTACCTCTTTTAATCACTGTCGCACCTCTTTTAATCATCCTTGTACCTCTTCTAATCACTGCTGTACCTCTTTTAATCATCGTTGTACCTCTTCTGATCACTGCTGTACCTCTTTTAATCATCGTTGTACCTCTTCTAATCACTGCTGTACCTCTTTTAATCATCGTTGTACCTCTTCTGATCACTGCTGTACCTCTTTTAATCATCGTTGTACCTCTTCTAATCACTGCTGTACCTCTTTTAATCATCGTTGTACCTCTTCTAATCATCGTTGTACCTCTTCTGATCACTGTTGTACCTCATTTAATCATCGTTGTACCTCTTCTAATCACTGCTGTACCTCTTTTAATCACTGTCGCACCTTTTTTAATCATCGTTGTACCTCTTCTAATCACTGCTGTACCTCTTTTAATCATCGTTGTACCTCTTCTAATCACTGCTGTACCTCTTTTAATCACTGTTTACCTCTTTAATCACTGTTGCACCTCTTTTAATCATCGTTGTACCTCTTCTGATCACTGTTGTACCTCTCCTTATCAATGTTGTACCTCTTCTACCATAAGTTGTTCCTCTTTGAACCTTCTCTCCCTATAAGTCATGATCAGGTCACCGTTGTACACCTCTTTTAGTCACTGTTGTACCTCTACCTCTTCTAATTAATGCATTTTAAGTTATTTTCACCGTTTTTAATTAATTTGAACCTTTTTGTTTTATTAAAAATTAATAAATAATTTTAAATTTAAATTAAACTATTGAAAAATTGATTTTTACCCTTTGTTTGTGTAAGTTATAAAAACACAGTCTGATAATGCCTTACTTAGCTTTTTTTTTGCAAAAAATTTTTTGTTTTAAAATATCCATATTCATTTTTTGGCTTTTTTCATGCAATTTTTTTCACTTTTTTCAGCTTTGTATGCAACTTTGGATGGACATTTTCCCACTGTTGACCGTCCTCAACTCGGTTTAAAATTGGCACTGCTTTCGCCCGTTTCGATGTTTTAGTGGACAAATATTTTGATGGCAAAAAAAGTGATTTTTTAGGGTTTTTTTTAAGGATTTTGTGCGAAAAGGGGCCTCCAATTTCAAACGAATTTTGCTTAAAAGCAAAATTCGGTTTTTTTTTGTTGAAAGTAATGCTTATTTGCTGATTTTTTTATGTTAGAAAATCACATACATTTTTACCAACTCCAGCTAGACAGATTTATTTTCCTTTTTCATGTAAAAATAGTAACTTTTTTTAGGGTTTTCGTTAATCATATTTTTGTATTTTATAAAATATTTCGTTACTTTTTCAGCACATGAGCAACGACGTTTGGATGGAAATTTTCCTTTTTTTGACCATGCTCAACTCGGCCTCAAATTGGCACTGCTTTCGCCCGTTTCGATGTTTTAGTGGACAAATATTTTGATGACAAAAGCAAAATGACTGTGGGCCACAAATCGAAAGGACTAACTTAAATGCGGTAAGTATTTAAAGTTTTCTCGGTTCTAAAAATGGCCCGAAAAATAAAAAAAAATTCAAAATTCGTAATTTGTGTCAGGTTTTTTTAGTGTCTTATTGTTACGTATTTTTGGATTTAATGATTTTTAAGCTGGACCTTACATTTATATTTTTCCATTATAAGTCATAAATTTCTTTGTTTGGCAATTACATGGCATAAAAAATTTTTTTGGAAATTTTGTATGTTTTTGCATTTTTAATAGAACAATTTTTGTTTCGTGTAAAATTGCTCAGAGTTTCGGTCAACAAATTTTTGTCCAACCCTATTGCTTCCCTTTCCGCTAAATTATTAATTTTCATAATTTCAGTTGATGTTCAGCGATGTTTGGATGGGCATTTTCCCACTTTTTGACCGTCCTCAACTCGGCCTCAAATTGGCACTGATTTCGCCCCGTTTCGATGTTTTAGTGGACAAACATTTCGATGGGCAAACGCGAATTTTTTCAAATTTCGGTAAGTCTTTTGTTTTTGCTTTTTTTGTAAGTGATTGGTTTTTTTTTGTTTACTTAATTGAAGTCGTAAGTTTCATTTTTTCAAATTGGCCATGAAAATATTTTCTATCTAAAATTTTGATTGGATTCGGTGCTTAAAAAGGAATTTGTAAATATTTTTTAAGAAATTTGCGATTTTACTTATGTTTCAGCATATTTTATCTATGTTTTAAATTATTTTATTTGATAATTAAAAACGGTAACACCTTAAGGGAAACTTTTTTCTCTTAAAATTAAAATTTTTTTTGGAAATTTGATATTTTTAATTTAGTTTTATGGCCCTTTTTACTCAATTAAGACTAAAAATGGATTTTCTATGAACAAATTTTCTCATTTAACTAACATATTTTTTCAAATTTTCAGCTGGGTTTGCAATGATGTTTGGATGGAAATTTTGCCCTGTTTTGACCATGCTCAACTCGGCCTCAAATTGGCACTGTTTTTGCCCCGTTTTGATTTGCTGGTGGACAAACATTTCAATGGTAAACGCGAATTTTTTCAAATTTCGATAAGCTTTTTTGTTTTTACTTTTTTTGTAAAAGTGATTGATTTTTTGGTTACTTAAACTAATAGTGTTTTAATGGAATTTAGGAGCCCCAAACTTTTCTTGGTTTCAAAAAATGGATGAAAATTATTATTTTTCCAAAATTCATTATTCTTTTTGATTTTTTTATTAGAGTGTCGGGTTTTTTTTAGGGTCTCGCCGGGACAAAATCTCGCCGCAAAAATTTAAAAAAAAATTCAAAAATTGAATTTTTTCAAGGAAAAAATCTTAGAAAAATTATTATAAGAAAATATAAGAAAGAAAATTATTGTTAATTTTTTCTTGAAAATTGCGCGGCTAAATTTGGAGTTCCATGGCATATATTCAATTATTATACACTTCCAAGTTCTTTTTAAATTAATAATTTTCTAATCACTGTTGTACCTCTCATAATCACTGTTGTACCTCTTCTAATCACTGTTGTACCTCTCATAATCACTTTTATACCTCTTCTAATCATTTTTGTACCTCTTCTGATAACCAAAATTTAAAACGGGAGCGAAGCGCCGTTCAAGCCCAACCAAGTTTAAAAACGGCGCGAAGCGCCCGTCTTGAGCCTCGAATGTGGACTAAAAGCCCTAATAATTTTTTAAAAATTCAAAATCTCTCCAACCAAATCGATCAGAATCGCTAATCTAGGTAGCGAAGCTCAAAGCGCGAAGCCTTTTTCCCAGCCAAATAGCCGACGGTTCACGCACCCGCTAGTTTATATACTTTAGAATAACAAGGCAACTCATTTCCAAAAACAAAATCTCCTTACGGTTTGCCGGGAGGGGTTCGAAATTTCGACCTTGGGGGTAACTTTTGACGGCGCATCCAGGAAAACTATAGATTTTCCGATCCGAGGGCCAACTGAGCGCCAGGCGCTGAAAAGTCACTTTTTTCGAAGCAGTTTTTGCAGTTTTTGGGATTAAAAAATTTTTTAAAGGCTTAAATGAAAAATCGGCCTCGTAAAGGCACTCCGTTGGACCTTTTAGCACATTTTTTGCTTCTTCACCGACCTCGTAGGGCCTACCAGTTTTTCTGAAAAACTGGCTAAAAATGACCTACTTTTTTGGGCCATTTCAGCGCCGGCGGAATAACTCGCCGGGGTTTGACCGGAGGAGGTCGGTGTAAGCGGCTTTTTTGTACAGCTTGACGAGCTCTATCCAACCATGTTTTTAGATTTCAGAAATTTTCAAAAATTTTCGAGCTAGGCCCCCTCGAAAATTTTCCGTTTTTGAATTTTATGATTTTTTACAGATTTTTCCGGGGAAAATGGAGACCACTTTCAAGCAACCGTTTTTCATGCTCTATCGATTGGTGGCATTTTCAGAAAAATTTTTCAAAATTTTTTTGGAAATAGAAAATTTTGGTTGCTAGGCCTCAATTTCAGTTCTGACGCAATAACTCGTCAGGAGTTGATTTTATCAAAAAATCGTCTATGAGCTTTTTTGTAGAGAATTTTAAGCCCAATCTAATGTGTTTTGAGTCATGTTTTTATCTTGAATTTAAAAAAAGTTATATAATTAATTGTGATTTTGAAATTCAAAACCATAGGGGGGACCCCATGGTTTTGCATTTCATGAAAAATTTTTTTGCTCCTAAATTAGCCAAAATGCATTTTTATGGCCTAATTTAAGGTGCTGAACTCGACTATATACTTTATTTTGGGTTTCATACGTTTTGGTAGGTGTTTAAAATTTTTTGAAAAATCGTCAAAATTTGAGCCCCGGAAAATCCAGTGAAATTTCGAAAATTCATAACGCTCTTCGTTTTTGGTCAAATTTAGTGGAATAAAGTTTGAAAAATAGCAAAAAATTGGGAGAATTTTATGGTATTTATTTAGAATTTCTATCTTACAAAACAAAAAAGTTATTCCAGAAATTCTGGAAAATTTCGATTTTTCAGAAAAAATTTCATAACTCGGTTCTGAAAAAGTATTTTATAAAAATAATATACTCAAAAAATCCGCAATTTTTTGCTCTATTTTATAAATTTTAATTTAGCTTTTTATCATTTTTTTGAAAAAAGTTATAGAAATAAAAGTGATTTTGTAATTTGGGACCACAGGGGTGTGACAATGATTTTTCAGAGGAAAATTTTTTTCACCAAAAATCTTCCAAAAATATGATTTTAGGGGTTATTTGGGCCGCTGATCACGAATATGTAATCAGATTTTACTTTAGACATGATTAAGAACTCAGAATCCCCGTGTTATCGGGATTCTGAGGGGTGGGAGCGCCCCTCCTGAGGCCGCGAAGCGGCCGAATGTTCCCAACAAAATTAAAAAACGGGTGCGAAGCGCCCGTCCTGAAGCAGCGAAGCGGCCGAATGTTCCCAACAAAATTAAAAAACGGGCGCGAAGCGCCCGCCCTGAGGCCACGAAGCGGCCGAATGTTATCAACAAAATTAAAAAACGAAAAACCGCCGCGAAGCGGCCGAATGTCCGCAAAAAAATTAAAAAACGGGCGCGAAGCGCCCGTCCTGAGGCCGCGAAGCGGCCGAATTCCCCCCAAAAAATTAAAAAGCGGGCGCGAAGCGCCCGTCCTGAGGCCGCGAAGCGGCCGAATGTTCCCAACAAAATTAAAAAACGGGCGCGAAACGCCCGTCCTGAGGCCGCGAAGCGGCCGAATGTTCACAACAAAATTAAAAAACAAGCGAAGCGCCCGCCCTGAGGCCGCGAAGCGGCCGAATGTTCCCAACAAAATTAAAAAACGGGCGCGAAGCGCCCGCCCTGAGGCCGCGAAGCGGCCGAATGTTATCAACAAAATTAAAAAACGGGCGCTAAGCACACGTCCTGAGGCCGCGAAGCGGCCGAATCTTCCCAACAAAATTAAAAAACGGGCGCGAAGCGCCCGCCCTGAGGCCGCGAAGCGGCCGAATGTTACCAACAAAATTAAAAAACGGGCGCTAAGCACCCGTCCTGAGGCCGCGAAGCGGCCGAATGTTTCTCACAAAATTAAAAAACGGGCGCTAAGCGCCCGTCCTGAGGCCGCGAAGCGGCCGAATGTTATCAACAAAATTAAAAAACGGGCGCGAAGCGCCCGTCCTGAGGCCGCGAAGCGGCCGAGTGTCCCCCCAAAAAATTAAAAAACGGGCGCGAAGCGCCCGTCCTGAGGCCGCGAAGCGGCCGAATGTTTCTCACAAAATTAAAAAACGGGCGCGAAGCGCCCGTCATGAGGCCGCGAAGCGGCCGAATGTCCCCTAAAAAATTTAACAAAGGGCGCGAAGCGCCTGTCCTGGGCCGCGAAGCGGCCGAATGTTCTCAAAAAAATTAAAAACGGGCGCGAAGCGCCCGTCCTGAGGCTGCGATGAATTGCTAAATAACATCACTTTCTAGCGACGCGGCGAAGCCGCGTCCCATAGCGCGATAGCGCTTTAAAACATCACACTAATGCAACAATTAATGTTTGTATGTTTTAAAATAACAAATGAGGGTCATATATTACCAAGCCACGCATGCACACCATAGCCAACTGGTCACCCTAGTTTATATACTACTAAAGAAACAGGCAACTCATTTCCAAAAACAAAATCTCCTTACGGTTTGCCGGGAGGGGTTCGAAATTTCGACCTTGGGGGCAACTTTTGACGGCGCATTCAGGAAAACTATAGATTTTCCGATCCGAGGGCCAACTGAGCGCCAGGCGCCGAAAACTTTTTTAAAAATTTTTTTTTGCCGTTTTTGGATTCAAAAATTTTTTAAAGGCCTAATTGAAAAATCGGCCTCGTAAAGGCACTCGTTGGACTTTGCACATTTTTTGCTTCTTCACCGACCTCGTAGGGCCTACCAGTTTTTCTGAAAAACTGGCTAAAAATGCCTACTTTTTTGGGCCATTTCAGCGCCGGCGGAATAACTCGTCCGGGGTTTGAGGAGGAGGTCGGTGTAAGCGGCTTTTTTGTACAGCTCGACGAGCTCTATCCAACCATGTTTTTGGATTTCTGAAATTTTCAGAAATTTTCGAGCTAGGCCCCCTCGAAAATTTTCCGTTTTTGAATTTTATGATTTTTTACAGATTTTTCCGGGGAAAACGGAGACCACTTTCAAGCAACCGTTTTTCATGCTCTATCGATTGGTGTCATTTTCAAAAAAATTTTTCAAAATTTTTTGGAAATAGAAAATTTTTGGTTGCTAGGCCTCAATTTCAGTTCTGGGCAATAACTTCTCAGGAGTTGATTTTATCAAAAATCAGTCTAAGAGCTTTTTTGTAGAGAATTTTAAGCCCAATCTAATGTGCTTTATCTCATGTTTTTATCTTGAATTTAAAAAAAGTTATAAAATTAATTGTGATTTTGAAATTCAAAACCAAGGGGGGACCCTGGTTTTGCATTTCATGAAAATATTTTTTTGCTCTAAATTATCCAAAATGCATTTTTATGGCATAATTTAATGGTGCTGAACTCGAATATGCACTTTATTTTGGGTTTCAGACTTTTTGGAAGGTGGTTAAAAATTTTTGAAAAATCGTCAATTTTTGGCCTCCAAAAATCAGCGGAAATTTCGAAAATTCATAACTGTCTTCGTTTTTGGTCAATTTTAGTGGAATAAAGTTTAAAAATATAGAAAAAATCGGGAGAATTTTATGAGATTTATTTGGAATTTCTATCTTCAAAAATAAAAAGTTATTCCAGAATTCTGGAAAATTCGATTTTTCAGAAAAAAATTCCTAACTCACTTCTGAAAAAAGTATTTTATAAAAATAATATACTCAAAAAATCCGCAATTTTTTGCTCTATTTTATAAATTTTAATTTTAGCTTTTTATCACTTTTTTGAAAAAAGTTATAGAAATAAAAGTGATTTTGGAATTTGGGACCACAGGGTGTGACCATGATTTTTGAGTGGAAAATTTTTTTCACCAAAAATCTCCAAAAACATGTTTTAGGGTTATTTGGGCCGCTGATCACGAATACGTGATCAGATTTTACTTTTGACATCGTTAAGACCTCAGAATCCCTGTGTGATTGGGGATTCTGAGGGGTGGGGCGGCATGTTCGGACCAGGCCGTGTTTATTATTTTTTAATTTATTAAAAAACGGGCGCGAAGCGCCCGTCCTGAGGCCGCGAAGCGGCCGAATGTCCCCAAAAAATTAAAAATGGCGCGAAGCGCCCGTTCTGAGGCCACGAAGCGGCCAAATGTTCACAACAAAATTAAAAGACGGGCGCGAAGCGCCCGTCCTGAGGCCGCGAAGCGGCCGAATGTCCCCCAAAAAATTAAAAAACGGGCGCGAAGCGCCCGTCCTGAGGCCGCGAAGCGGCCGAATACCCCTCAAAAAATTAAAAAACGGGCGCGAGCGCCCGTCCTTTTGCCGCGAAGCGGCCGAATGTTCCCAACAAAATTAAAAACGGGCGCGAAGCGCCCGTCCTGAGGCCGCGAAGCGGCCGAATTTCCCCAAAAAAATTAAAAATGGCGCGAAGCGCCCGTACTGAGGCCGCGCAGCGCCGAATGTTCCCAACAAAATTAATAAACGGGCGCGAAGCGCCCGTCCTGAGGCCGCGAAGCGGCCGAATGTTCCCAACAAAATTAAAAACGGGCGCGAAGCGCCCGTCCTGAGGCCGCGAAGCGGCCGAATGTTCCCCACAAAATTAAAAAACGGGCGCGAGCGCCCGTCCTTTTGCCGCGAAGCGGCCGAATGTTCCCAACAAAATTAAAAACGGGCGCGAAGCGCCCGTCCTGAGGCTGCGATGAATTGCTAAATTACATCACTTTCTAGCGACGCGGCGAAGCCGCGTCCCATAGCGCGATAGCGCTTTAAAACTTCACACTAATGCAATTAATGTTTGTCTGTTTAAAATAACAAATGAGCATGTCCATTTTCTCTTCATCCAAAACCCAACGGCCTACGCCCCCGTCAATTCCCACACGCTAGTTATATATACGTTAGAATGATAAGGAGTTTCGTTTCAAAAACTAATTTGAGAAGAACGGGAATAGCTGGGGGGCTGAAATTTTGCACACAGGGGTAACTCGAGACGGCGCATCCGGGAAAAATACGGATTTTTTGGTCCGGTGGCCAACTGAGTCCCAGCGGCTCGAAAACTGACTTTGCCGCCAGTCTCAGTGTTACGAAATTTTTTGCTTTTGCTTTCAGAGCTTAGCGGACCCCAAAAGCGAAATGCCCCAACTATGGCCTACAACTTTGCCAGCAAAAAATTTTTGATCAGATCAAAGGCCTGACCTGTAGGTTAGGCAACGTAAGAATCACTTTTTTTGTACACTTCAGTACCAGGCGAATAGCTCGTAAGGGTTTGCTCGGAGCAGGGGGTCGCCAGCGGACTTATTGTAGAGCTCAATGAGCTCGATTTTTCCAAATTTTAAAATTTCGAAAATTTCCAAAATTTTTCGAGTTAGGCCTAAAATTCGGTTTTTTGGTTTTTGAATTTTATGATTTTTTAACGATTTTTCCAGGGAAAACGAAGACCACTTCCAAAACATCGTTTTTTGAGCTCTATCGATTAGTGATGTTTTTAGAAAATTTTCGATTTTTTCCAGGAAATAGAAAAATTTTTTGGCCTAAGCGGGACATTTGAGTCCCGGGCCCATAACTCGTCGGGGGTTGGTTCTAGCCAAAAATTGCCCTAGGGCAAAATTGTAGAGCTTTTAAAGTTCTATCGAATGGTGTACCAAATGTTCGGAAATTTTCAAAAATTTTCGAGCTAGGCCCCCTAGAAATTTTTGAAAATTTTTTTTGGGTTGAAAAGGGGGGTGAAAATTTTTTTTCTGTGGTATTTTGAGGTGCTGATTACGAATATGACCTTTGTTTTTCGTTTCATAATTTTTAGAATTTTTTAAAAATTCGAAATTTTTTTCAATTTTTTTGACCCTCGGGATTTTGGGGTAAATTTTGAAAATTCGTAGCTCATTTTGAAGTGGGACGATTTTCATGCAATTAAGCTTTAAAAATAGAGAAAAATAAGGAGAATTTAATGGAATTTATTTGTAAATTTTATCTTGAAAATGAAAAAAGTTATTCCAGAATTTCTGGAAAAATTCAATTTTTCTGAAAAAAATTTATAACTCAGTTCTGAAAAGTCATTCTGTAAAAGTAAAATACTACAAAAATCCGCAATTTTTTGCTCTACCTAAATAATTTTAATTCATATTTATATCACTTTCTTACGAATTGTTATAAAAATAAAAGTGATTTTGGGATTCGGGACCAAAGGGGGGTGACCAGGATTTTTGAGTGGAAAAATTTTTTCACCGAAAATATTCCAAAAATGTCGCACCTTTTTAATCATCGTTGTACCTCTTCTAATCACTGCTGTACCTCTTTTAATCATCGTTGTACCTCTTCTAATCACTGCTGTACCTCTTTTAATCACTGTTTACCTCTTTAATCACTGTTGCACCTCTTTTAATCATCGTTGTACCTCTTCTGATCACTGTTGTACCTCTCCTTATCAATGTTGTACCTCTTCTACCATAAGTTGTTCCTCTTTGAAACCTTCTCTCCCTATAAGTCATGATCAGGTCACCGTTGTACACCTCTTTTAGTCACTGTTGTACCTCTACCTCTTCTAATTAATGCATTTTAAGTTTTTTCACCGTTTTTAATTAATTTGAACCTTTTTGTTTTATTAAAAATTAATAAATAATTTAAATTTAAATTAAACTATTGAAAAATTGATTTTTACCCTTTGTTTGTGTAAGTTATAAAAACACAGTCTGATAATGCCTTACTTAGCTTTTTTTTTGCAAAAAATTTTTTGTTTAAAATATCCATATTCATTTTTTTTTTTCATGCAATTTTTTTCACTTTTTTCAGCTTTGTATGCAACTTTGGATGGACATTTTTCCCACTGTTGACCGTCCTCAACTCGGTTTAAAATTGGCACTGCTTTCGCCCGTTTCGATGTTTTAGTGGACAAATATTTTGATGGCAAAAAAAGTGATTTTTTAGGGTTTTTTTTAAGGATTTTGTGCGAAAAGGGGCCTCCAATTTCAAACGAATTTTGCTTAAAAGCAAAATTCGGTTTTTTTTGTTGTAAAAGTGAACCTTTTTTTAGGGTTTTTGCTTATTTGCTGATTTTTTATGTTAGAAAATCACATACATTTTTACCAACTCCAGCTAGACAGATTTATTTTCCTTTTTCATGTAAAAATAGTAACTTTTTTTAGGGTTTTCGTTAATCATATTTTTGTATTTTATAAAATATTTCGTTACTTTTTCAGCACATGAGCAACGACGTTTGGATGGAAATTTTCCTTTTTTTGACCATGCTCAACTCGGCCTCAAATTGGCACTGCTTTCGCCCGTTTCGATGTTTTAGTGGACAAATATTTTGATGACAAAAGCAAAATGACTGTGGGCCACAAATCGAAAGGACTAACTTAAATGCGGTAAGTATTTAAAGTTTTCTCGGTTCTAAAAATGGCCCGAAAAATAAAAACAAAATTCAAAATTCGTAATTTGTGTCAGGTTTTTTTAGTGTCTTATTGTTACGTATTTTTGGATTTAATGATTTTTAAGCTGGACCTTACATTTATATTTTTCCATTATAAGTCATAAATTTCTTTGTTTGGCAATTACATGGCATAAAAAATTTTTTTGGAAATTTTGTATGTTTTTGCATTTTTAATAGAACAATTTTTGTTTCGTGTAAAATTGCTCAGAGTTTCGGTCAACAAATTTTTGTCCAACCCTATTGCTTCCCTTTCCGCTAAATTATTAATTTTCATAATTTCAGTTGATGTTCAGCGATGTTTGGATGGGCATTTTCCCACTTTTTGACCGTCCTCAACTCGGCCTCAAATTGGCACTGATTTCGCCCCGTTTCGATGTTTTAGTGGACAAACATTTCGATGGGCAAACGCGAATTTTTTCAAATTTCGGTAAGTCTTTTGTTTTTGCTTTTTTTGTAAGTGATTGGTTTTTTTTTGTTTACTTAATTGAAGTCGTAAGTTTCATTTTTTCAAATTGGCCATGAAAATATTTTCTATCTAAAATTTTGATTGGATTCGGTGCTTAAAAAGGAATTTGTAAATATTTTTTAAGAAATTTGCGATTTTACTTATGTTTCAGCATATTTTATCTATGTTTTAAATTATTTTATTTGATAATTAAAAACGGTAACACCTTAAGGGAAACCTTTTTTCTCTTAAAATTAAAATTTTTTTTGGAAATTTGATATTTTTAATTTAGTTTTATGGCCCTTTTTACTCAATTAAGACTAAAAATGGATTTTCTATGAACAAATTTTCTCATTTAACTAACATATTTTTTCAAATTTTCAGCTGGGTTTGCAATGATGTTTGGATGGAAATTTTGCCCTGTTTTGACCATGCTCAACTCGGCCTCAAATTGGCACTGTTTTTGCCCCGTTTTGATTTGCTGGTGGACAAACATTTCAATGGTAAACGCGAATTTTTTCAAATTTCGATAAGCTTTTTTGTTTTTACTTTTTTTGTAAAAGTGATTGATTTTTTGGTTACTTAAACTAATAGTGTTTTAATGGAATTTAGGAGCCCCAAACTTTTCTTGGTTTCAAAAAATGGATGAAAATTATTATTTTTCCAAAATTCATTATTCTTTTTGATTTTTTTATTAGAGTGTCGGGTTTTTTTAGGGTCTCGCCGGGACAAAATCTCGCCGCAAAAATTTAAAAAAAATTCAAAAATTGAATTTTTTCAAGGAAAAAATCTTAGAAAAATTATTATAAGAAAATATAAGAAAGAAAAATTATTGTTAAGTTTTTCTTGAAAATTGCGCGGCTAAATTTGGAAGTTCCATGGCATAATATTCAATTATTATACACTTCCAAGTTCTTTTTAAATTAATAATTTTCTAATCACTGTTGTACCTCTCATAATCACTGTTGTACCTCTTCTAATCACTGTTGTACCTCTCATAATCACTTTTATACCTCTTCTAATCATTTTTGTACCTCTTCTGATAACCAAAATTTAAAAACGGGAGCGAAGCGCCGGTTCAAGCCCAACCAAGTTTAAAACGGGCGCGAAGCGCCCGTCTTGAGCCTCAATGTGGACTAAAAGCCTCTAATAATTTTTTTAAAATTCAAAAAAATCTCTCCAACCAAATCGATCAATTTGAATCGCTTCACAGCCTAGGTAGCGAAGCTCCCAAAGCGCGAAGCGCTTTTTCCCAGCCAAATAGCCGACGGTTCACGCACCCGCTAGTTTATATACTTTAGAACAACAGTGCAACTCATTGCTAAAACAAAAATCTCGGGAACGGCTAATCGGGGGGATCTGAAATTTTGCAGGCAGGGGTAACTTTTGACGGCGCATCCGGGAAAAATAGGGGCATTCCGGTCCGGTGGCCAACTGAGCGCCAGCGGCGCTGAAATGGCTTTTTGCTTTTTTCAAGAGCCTGTGAAACGATGGGTTTTGCTCTGATCAAAAAATGCTTGCTGGGAGGATTTTAAGTTGAAGTGTGCCCTACAAGTTCGCCAGCAAACATTTTTCTCTACGACCTACCGTATTCCCGGTACGCGTGGCTAAAAATTGAAAAGCCAAAAACCGGATTTTCGGTTTTCGGGAATAACTCGCTGGGGTTACGCTGAGCGGGTCGTCGCCAGCGAACTTATTGTACAGCTCGCCGAGCTCTATCTTGTAAATTTTTTAAATTCTGAAAATTTTCAGAAATTTTCCAGCTAGGCCCTTGTCACTTTTGGGTTTTTGAATTTTTAGTATTTTTTGCAGATTTTTCTCGAAAAAACCAAGACCACTTTCAAGCAACCGATTTTCATGCTCTATCGATTGGTGTCAATTTCAGAAAAATTTTTCAAAAATTTTTGGAAATAGAAAATTTTTTGTGGTAGGCCTCAATTTCAGTTCTGTGGCTATAACTTCTCAGGGATTGCTTTTAGCAAAAAGTCATGCAAGAGCATTTTTGTAGAGAATTTTAAGCCCAATATAATGTGCTTTATCTCATGTTTTTATCTTGAATTTAAAAAAAGTTTATAAATTAATTGTGATTTTGAAACTCAAAACCATAGGGGGACCCCATGGTTTTGCATTTCATGAAAAATTTTTTTGCTCCTAAATTAGCCAAAATGCATTTTTTATGGCCTAATTTATGGTGCTGAATACGTATATACGCTTTATTTTGCGTTTCAGATTTTTTGGAAGGTGGTAAAAATTTTTTGAAAAAATCGTCAAAATTTGAGCCCCGGAAAATCCAGTTTATTTGTAATTTCTATCTTCCAAAATAAATAAGTTATTCCAGAATTTCTGGAAAAATTCGATTTTTCAGAAAAAATTCCTAACTCCATTCTGAAAAAGTATTTTATAAAATAATATACTCAAAAAATCCGCAATTTTTTGCTCTATTTTATAAATTTTAATTTAGCTTTTTATATCACTTTTTTAAAAAAAGTTATAGAAATAAAAGTGATTTTAGCATTCGGGACCAAAGGGGTGTGACCATGATTTCCCCGGAAAATCCAGTGAAATTTCGAAAATTCATAACTGTCTTCGTTTTTGGTCAAATTTAGTGGAATAAAGTTTGAAAAATAGCAAAAAAATTAGGAGAATTTTATGGGATTTAGGGCGCGAAGCGCCCGTCCCTGTGGCCGCAAAGCTGCCGAATGTCCCCCAAAAAATTAAAAAACTGGCGCGAAGCGCCCGTCCTGAGGCCGCGAAGCGGCCGAATGTCCCCAAAAAAATTAAAAAAGGCGCGAAGCGCCCGTCCTGAGGCCGCGAAGCGGCCAAATGCCCCCCAAAAAATTAAAAAACGGGCGCGAAGCGCCCGTCCTGAGGCCGCGAAGCGGCCGAATGTCCCCCAAAAAAATTAAAAAACGGGCGCGAAGCGCCCGTCCTGAGGCCGCGAAGCGGCCAAATGCCCCCAAAAAATTAAAAAACGGGCGCGAAGCGCCCGTCCTGAGGCCGCGAAGCGGCCGAATGTCCCCAAAAAATTAAAAAACGGGCGCGAAGCGCCCGTCCTGAGGCCGCGAAGCGGCCAAGTGTCCTCAACAAAATTAAAAGACGGGCGCAAAGCGCCCGTCTTGAGGCCGCGAAGCGGCCGAATGTTCCCAACGAATTTAAAAGACGGGCGCGAAGCGCCCGTCTTGAGGCCGCGAAGCGGCCAAGTGTCCTCAACAAAATTAAAAGACGGGCGCAAAGCGCCCGTCTTGAGGCCGCGAAGCGGCCGAATGTTCCCAACAAATTTAAATGACGGGCGCGAAGCGCCCGTCCTGAGGCCGCGAAGCGCCCTAATGTTCTCAGCAAAATTAAAAGACGGGCGCGAAGCGCCCGTCCTGAGGCCGCGAAGCGGCCGAATGTCCCCAAAAAATTTAAAAACGGGCGCGAAGCGCCCGTCCTGAGGCCGCAAAGCGCCCTAATGTTCTCAACAAAATTAAATGACGGGCGCGAAGCGCCCGTCCTGAGGCCTTGAAGCGGCCAAATGTTCTGAACAAAATCAAAAACGGGCGCGAAGCGCCCGTCCTGAGGCCGCGAAGCGGCCGAATGTCCCCCCAAAAAATTAAAAAACGGGCGCGAAGCGCCCGTCCTGAGGCCGCGAAGCGGCCGAATGTCCCCCCAAAAAATTAAAAAACGGGCGCGAAGCGCCCGTCCTGAGGCCGCGAAGCGGCCGAATTCCTCCAAAAATAAAAAAACGGGCGCGAAGCCCGTCATGAGGCCGCGAAGCGGCCGAATGTCCCCCCAAAAAAATAACAAAACGGGCGCGAAGCGCCCGTCCTGAGGCCGTGAAACGGACGAATGTTCTCAACAAATTTAAAAGACGGCGCGAAGCGCCCGTCCTGAGGCTGCGATGATTGCTAAATTACATCACTTTCTAGCGACGCGGCGAAGCCGCGTCCCATAGCGCGATAGCGCTTTAAAACTTCACACTAATGCAATTAATGTTGTCTGTTTAAAATAACAAATTTTATCTTCATCCAAAACCCAACGGCCTACGCCCCCCCGTCAATTCCCACACGCTAGTTTATATACTACTAAAGAAACAGATGAACTCATTGCTAAAACAAAAATCTCGGGAACCGCTGGCGGGAGGACTCGGGATTTCGACCTTGGGGGCAACTTTTTGACGGCGCATCCAGGAAAACTATAGGCATTCCGGTCCGAGGCCAACTGAGCGCCAGCGGCGCTGAAACGGCTTTTTTAAATTTTTTTTGCTGTTTTTGGGATTCAAAAATTTTTTAAAGTCCTAAATGAAAAATCGGCCTCGATAGGAAATCAAGTTGGGAGGTTTGCACAACTTTTTGCTCTTCACCGACCTCGTAGGGCCTACCAGTTTTTCCGAAAAACTGCGCAAAAAATTGCATACTTTTTTGGCCATTTCAGCGCCGGCGGAATAACTCGTCGGGGTTTGGAGGGAGGAGGTCGGTGTAAGCGGCTTTTTTGTACAGCTCGACGAGCTCTATCCAACCATGTTTTTGGATTTCTGAAATTTTCAGAAATTTTCGAGCTAGGCCCCTCGAAAATTTTCCGTTTTTGAATTTTATGATTTTTTACAGATTTTTCCGGGGAAAACGGAGACCACTTTCAAGCAACCGTTTTTTCATGCTCTATCGATTGGTGGCTTTTTCAAAAAAAATTTTCAAAATTTTTTGGAAATAGAAAATTTTTGGTTGGTAGGCCTCAATTTCAGTTCTGTGGCTATAACTTCTCAGGGATTGCTTTTAGCTAAAAGTCAGGCAAGAGCATTTTTTGTAGAGAATTTTAAGCCCAATCTAATGTGCTTTATCTCATGTTTTATCTTGAATTTAAAAAAAGTTATGAAATTAAATTTTATTTTACAATTCAAAACCATAGGGGGGACCCTTTGGTTTTACATTTCATGAAAATATTTTTTGCTCTTAAATTATCCAAAAAACATTTTTCTGGCCTATTTTAATGTGCTGATCTCGAATATGCACTTTATTTTGGGTTTCAGACTTTTTGGAAGGTGGTTAAAAAATTTTTGAAAAATTGTCAATTTTTGGGCCTCCAAAAATCAAGCGGAATTTCGAAAATTCATAACTGTCTTCGGTTTTGGTCAATTTTAGTGTAATAAAGCTTTAAAAATATAGAAAATCGGGAGAATTTTATGAGATTTATTTGGAATTTCTATCTTCCAAAATAAAAAAGTTATTCAGAATTTCTGGAAAAATTCGATTTTTCAGAAAAAATTCCTAACTCACTTCTAAAAAGTATTTTATAAAAATAATATACTCAAAAAATCCGCAATTTTTTTGCTTTATTTTATAAATTTTATTTTAGCTTTTTATCACTTTTTTGAAAAAAGTTATAGAAATAAAAGTGATTTTGGAATTTGGGACCACAGTGGTGTGACCATGATTTTTGAGAGGAAAAATTTTTTCACCAAAAATCTCCAAAAACATGTCTTTAGGGGGGTTATTTGGGCCGCTGATCACGAATACGTGATCAGATTTTACTTTTGACATCGGTTAAGACCTCAGAATCCCTGTGTGATTGGGGATTCTGAGGGGTGGGGCGGCATGTTCGGACCCAGGCCGTGTTTATTATTTTTTTAATTTATTAAAAAACGGGCGCGAAGCGCCCGTCCTGAGGCCGCGAAGCGGCCGAATGTCCCCAAAAAAATTAAAAATGGCGCGAAGCGCCCGTTCTGAGGCCACGAAGCGGCCAAATGTTCACAACAAATTAAAAGACGGGCGCGAAGCGCCCGTCCTGAGGCCGCGAAGCGGCCGAATGTCCCCCAAAAAATTAAAAAACGGGCGCGAAGCGCCCGTCCTGAGGCCGCGAAGCGCCGAATACCCTCAAAAAATTAAAAAACGGGCGCGAGCGCCCGTCCTTTTGCCGCGAAGCGGCCGAATGTTCCCAACAAAATTAAAAACGGGCGCGAAGCGCCCGTCCTGAGGCCGCGAAGCGGCCGAATTTCCCCAAAAAAATTAAAAATGGCGCGAAGCGCCCGTACTGAGGCCGCAGCGGCCGAATGTTCCCAACAAAATTAATAAACGGCGCGAAGCGCCCGTCCTGAGGCCGCGAAGCGGCCGAATGTTCCAACAAAATTAAAAACGGGCGCGAAGCGCCCGTCCTGAGGCCGCGAAGCGGCCGAATGTTCCCCACAAAATTAAAAACGGGCGCGAGCGCCCGTCCTTTTGCCGCGAAGCGGCCGAATGTTCCCAACAAAATTAAAAACGGGCGCGAAGCGCCCGTCCTGAGGCTGCGATGAATTGCTAAATTACATCACTTTCTAGCGACGCGGCGAAGCCGCGTCCCATAGCGCGATAGCGCTTTAAAACTTCACACTAATGCAATTAATGTTTGTCTGTTTAAAATAACAAATGAGCATGTCCATTTTCTCTTCATCCAAAACCCAACGGCCTACGCCGCCCCCGTCAATTCCCACACGCTAGTTATATATACGTTAGAATGATAAGGAGTTTCGTTTCAAAAACTAATTTGAGAAGAACGGGAATAGCTGGGGGGCTGAAATTTTGCACACAGGGGTAACTCGAGACGGCGCATCCGGGAAAAATACGGATTTTTTTGGTCCGGTGGCCAACTGAGTCCCAGCGGCTCGAAAACTGACTTTGCCGCCAGTCTCAGTGTTACGAAATTTTTTGCTTTTGCTTTCAGAGCTTAGCGGACCCCAAAAGCGAAATGCCCAACTATGGCCTACAACTTTGCCAGCAAAAAATTTTTGATCAGATCAAAGGCCTGACCTGTAGGTTAGGCAACGTAAGAATCACTTTTTTTGTACACTTCAGTACCAGGCGAATAGCTCGTAAGGGTTTGCTCGGAGCAGGGGGTCGCCAGCGGACTTATTGTAGAGCTCAATGAGCTCGATTTTTCCAAATTTTAAAATTTCGAAAATTTCCAAAATTTTTCGAGTTAGGCCTAAAATTCGGTTTTTTGGTTTTTGAATTTTATGATTTTTTAACGATTTTTCCAGGGAAAACGAAGACCACTTCCAAAACATCGTTTTTTGAGCTCTATCGATTAGTGATGTTTTTAGAAAATTTTCGATTTTTTTCCAGGAAATAGAAAAATTTTTTGGCCTAAGCGGGACATTTGAGTCCCGGGCCCATAACTCGTCGGGGGTTGGTTCTAGCCAAAAATTGCCCTAGGGCAAAATTGTAGAGCTTTTAAAGTTCTATCGAATGGTGTACCAAATGTTCGGAAATTTTCAAAAATTTTCGAGCTAGGCCCCCTAGAAATTTTTGAAAATTTTTTTTGGGTTGAAAAGGGGGGTGAAAATTTTTTTTCTGTGGTATTTTGAGGTGCTGATTACGAATATGACCTTTGTTTTTTCGTTTCATAATTTTTAGAATTTTTTAAAAATTCGAAATTTTTTTCAATTTTTTTGACCCTCGGGATTTTGGGGTAAATTTTGAAAATTCGTAGCTCATTTTGAAGTGGGACGATTTTCATGCAATTAAGCTTTAAAAATAGAGAAAAATAAGGAGAATTTAATGGAATTTATTTGTAAATTTTATCTTGAAAATGAAAAAAGTTATTCCAGAATTTCTGGAAAAATTCAATTTTTCTGAAAAAAATTTATAACTCAGTTCTGAAAAGTCATTCTGTAAAAGTAAAATACTACAAAAATCCGCAATTTTTTGCTCTACCTAAATAATTTTAATTCATATTTATATCACTTTCTTACGAATTGTTATAAAAATAAAAGTGATTTTGGGATTCGGGACCAAAGGGGGGTGACCAGGATTTTTGAGTGGAAAAATTTTTTCACCGAAAATATTCCTAAAATATGTCTTTTGGGCCAATTTAGGACGCTGATCACGAATACGTGATCAGATTTTACTTCTGACATACTTAATACCTCAGAATCCCTGTGTGATTGGGGATTCTGGGTCATCATTTTTTTGGGAGGGGGGAAAGTTCGAAGCCGGGCGTGTATATTATTTTTCTATATATTATTAGCTTATTTTTACATGTTTTTAATTAATTTAAAATAGTTTGATTTATAAATTAATAAAAATTTTAATTTAAAATTTAAATAAAAAATTTTTGATAAATGATTTGTATTAAAATTAATTATTTATTTGTTATAATTAATTAAATATTCTTTGTTTGATTTATGTTTAATTTTTTTGATGAATAAAAGTTTTATTTAATTTGACTTTTCAACAAATAAATTCCTTTCAATTTCAATAAATTTTTCATATTATACATTTAAAAGTTTATTTTAATAATGAAAAGGATTATTATTTTATTTTTAAAAATTTTTAATGCATCCAATTTCTACTCTTATATTTAATAAAACAATTCTCTTATTTATTCATTTAAACCATGGTTGTACCTCTTCTAATCACTGTTGTACCTCTCCTAATCACTTTTGTACCTCTTCTAATCACTGTTGCACCTCTTCTAATCACTTTTATACCCCTTCTTTTCAATTTTTTGGTCCTCGGGATTTTGGGTTAAAATTTGAAAATTAGTAACACATTTCAATTTGGGACGAATTTCATGCAATAAAACTTTAAAAATAGAGAAAAATAAGGAGAATTTAATGGAATTTATTTGTAAATTTTATCTTGAAAATGAAAAAAGTTATTCCAGAATTTCTGGAGAAATTCAATTTTTCTGAAAAAAATTTATAACTCAGTTCTGAAAAGTCTTTCTGGAAAATTAAAATACTAGAAAAATCCGCAATTTTTTGCTCTATAATATAAATTTTATTTCACATTTTTATCATTTTTTTGAAAATTGTTACAAAATTAAAAGTGATTTTGAGATTCGAGACCAAAGGGGGGTGACCAGGATTTTTGAGTTGAAAATTTTTTTCACGAAAAATCTTCCAAAAACATGTCATTAGGGCCATTTTAGGACGCTGACCATTAATCTGAAATCAGATTTCATCTAAGACATCGTTAAACCTCAGAATCCTTTTTAGTCGACTTTTGGTTTACTTTCACTAAAGAAAAATTATTACCTATGTATATTTTTTTAAATAAAAAATGGTTTTTTTAATCGTTAACTTTGTTGCACATTAATTAATATGTATTTTTTTCATGTTGGGTTCGAACCTGGACCTCCGAAAAATAGGAATTTAACCAACTGATCCACCGTTTTTTTTAAATTTTCCCCACTTCACCACCTTCCCTGAAGTCCCTTGTTAGATTTGGCCCAAGCTATAAGCTTAATTTTGTAAAAAAACTGTATTGTACGAACTGCTATTGTACGAGTTATTGCCTTTGTAAGAATGGATAGAATTTCATACTTAATAAATTTATGAATAATTTATATTTTATTTGGTTGCCCAGTTGAGACATATGAAATTGGGAACCAAATTTTTTTTTGACTTATGTTTTCGTTATTGAACAGGCTTACAAATTAAGACCTTTTCACTTCTTTTTTGGGTTTTGAACATAAATTTGGTACTTTTTTTTTGCTATTTTATATTCTTAACATTTTCAGCAACTGCGTAACAATGTTTGGATGGATATTTTCCTTTTTTGACCGTCTTCAACTCGGCCTCAAATTTGCACTTCTTTCGCCACGTTTCAATGCTCTGGTGGACAAATATTTCGACGGCAAAAGTGAATTGCGAATTTACCAATTCGGCAAGTTTTATTTTGATTTTTTTCTAAATGTGATTGGTTTTTTGGGTATTTTTCGCGAATTGTGTTTTTAAGGAGTTTATATGCAAAAAGTTTTCTCGGTTCGAAAAATGGCTCATAAATTAGAAAATTTTTCCAAATTCGTAATTCATTATAAGCACCCGTTTTTTTGTGGCACGGTTTTTCCAAAAAAATTTTTGGGGACAGGGGGTCTGCGGTGCCGATAAGCGCCGCCGGGAAAATTTTGCGGTTTTAAATGCGGTTTGTTAACAGATTTTGTCCAAAAAATGACCAAATTTTGAGATTTTGAGCCATTTTTAGCACATTTTTATCAAAAATGTTGTACCTTTTCTAATCACTGCTGTACCTCTTTTGATCATCGTTGTACCTCTTCTAATCATCGTTGTACCTCTTCTGATCACTGTTGTACCTCATTTAATCATCGTTGTACCTCTTCTAATCATCGTTGTACCTCTTCTAATCATCGTTGTACCTCTTCTGATCACTGTTGTACCTCTTTTAATCACTGTCGCACCTCTTTTAATCATCGTTGTACCTCTTCTAATCACTGCTGTACCTCTTTTAATCATCGTTGTACCTCTTCTAATCACTGCTGTACCTCTTTTAATCACTGTCGCACCTCTTTTAATCATCGTTGTACCTCTTCTAATCATCGTTGTACCTCTTCTAATCATCGTTGTACCTCTTCTGATCACTGTTGTACCTCATTTAATCATCGTTGTACCTCTTCTAATCATCGTTGTACCTCTTCTGATCACTGTTGTACCTCATTTAATCATCGTTGTACCTCTTCTAATCATCGTTGTACCTCTTCTAATCATCGTTGTACCTCTTCTGATCACTGCTGTACCTCTTTTAATCACTGTCGCACCTCTTTTAATCATCGTTGTACCTCTTCTAATCACTGCTGTACCTCTTTTAATCATCGTTGTACCTCTTCTAATCACTGCTGTACCTCTTTTAATCACTGTCGCACCTCTTTTAATCATCGTTGTACCTCTTCTAATCATCGTTGTACCTCTTCTAATCATCGTTGTACCTCTTCTGATCACTGTTGTACCTCATTTAATCATCGTTGTACCTCTTCTAATCACTGCTGTACCTCTTTTAATCACTGTCGCACCTCTTTTAATCATCCTTGTACCTCTTCTAATCACTGCTGTACCTCTTTTAATCATCGTTGTACCTCTTCTGATCACTGCTGTACCTCTTTTAATCATCGTTGTACCTCTTCTAATCACTGCTGTACCTCTTTTAATCATCGTTGTACCTCTTCTGATCACTGCTGTACCTCTTTTAATCATCGTTGTACCTCTTCTAATCACTGCTGTACCTCTTTTAATCATCGTTGTACCTCTTCTAATCATCGTTGTACCTCTTCTGATCACTGTTGTACCTCATTTAATCATCGTTGTACCTCTTCTAATCACTGCTGTACCTCTTTTAATCACTGTCGCACCTTTTTTAATCATCGTTGTACCTCTTCTAATCACTGCTGTACCTCTTTTAATCATCGTTGTACCTCTTCTAATCACTGCTGTACCTCTTTTAATCACTGTTTACCTCTTTAATCACTGTTGCACCTCTTTTAATCATCGTTGTACCTCTTCTGATCACTGTTGTACCTCTCCTTATCAATGTTGTACCTCTTCTACCATAAGTTGTTCCTCTTTGAACCTTCTCTCCCTATAAGTCATGATCAGGTCACCGTTGTACACCTCTTTTAGTCACTGTTGTACCTCTACCTCTTCTAATTAATGCATTTTAAGTTATTTTCACCGTTTTTAATTAATTTGAACCTTTTTGTTTTATTAAAAATTAATAAATAATTTTAAATTTAAATTAAACTATTGAAAAATTGATTTTTACCCTTTGTTTGTGTAAGTTATAAAAACACAGTCTGATAATGCCTTACTTAGCTTTTTTTTTGCAAAAAATTTTTTGTTTTAAAATATCCATATTCATTTTTTGGCTTTTTTCATGCAATTTTTTTCACTTTTTTCAGCTTTGTATGCAACTTTGGATGGACATTTTCCCACTGTTGACCGTCCTCAACTCGGTTTAAAATTGGCACTGCTTTCGCCCGTTTCGATGTTTTAGTGGACAAATATTTTGATGGCAAAAAAAGTGATTTTTTAGGGTTTTTTTTAAGGATTTTGTGCGAAAAGGGGCCTCCAATTTCAAACGAATTTTGCTTAAAAGCAAAATTCGGTTTTTTTTGTTGTAAAAGTGAACCTTTTTTTAGGGTTTTTGCTTATTTGCTGATTTTTTATGTTAGAAAATCACATACATTTTTACCAACTCCAGCTAGACAGATTTATTTTCCTTTTTCATGTAAAAATAGTAACTTTTTTTAGGGTTTTCGTTAATCATATTTTTGTATTTTATAAAATATTTCGTTACTTTTTCAGCACATGAGCAACGACGTTTGGATGGAAATTTTCCTTTTTTTGACCATGCTCAACTCGGCCTCAAATTGGCACTGCTTTCGCCCGTTTCGATGTTTTAGTGGACAAATATTTTGATGACAAAAGCAAAATGACTGTGGGCCACAAATCGAAAGGACTAACTTAAATGCGGTAAGTATTTAAAGTTTTCTCGGTTCTAAAAATGGCCCGAAAAATAAAAAAAAATTCAAAATTCGTAATTTGTGTCAGGTTTTTTTAGTGTCTTATTGTTACGTATTTTTGGATTTAATGATTTTTAAGCTGGACCTTACATTTATATTTTTCCATTATAAGTCATAAATTTCTTTGTTTGGCAATTACATGGCATAAAAAATTTTTTTGGAAATTTTGTATGTTTTTGCATTTTTAATAGAACAATTTTTGTTTCGTGTAAAATTGCTCAGAGTTTCGGTCAACAAATTTTTGTCCAACCCTATTGCTTCCCTTTCCGCTAAATTATTAATTTTCATAATTTCAGTTGATGTTCAGCGATGTTTGGATGGGCATTTTCCCACTTTTTGACCGTCCTCAACTCGGCCTCAAATTGGCACTGATTTCGCCCCGTTTCGATGTTTTAGTGGACAAACATTTCGATGGGCAAACGCGAATTTTTTCAAATTTCGGTAAGTCTTTTGTTTTTGCTTTTTTTGTAAGTGATTGGTTTTTTTTTGTTTACTTAATTGAAGTCGTAAGTTTCATTTTTTCAAATTGGCCATGAAAATATTTCTATCTAAAATTTTGATTGGATTCGGTGCTTAAAAAGGAATTTGTAAATATTTTTTAAGAAATTTGCGATTTTACTTATGTTTCAGCATATTTTATCTATGTTTTAAATTATTTTATTTGATAATTAAAAACGGTAACACCTTAAGGGAAACTTTTTTCTCTTAAAATTAAAATTTTTTTTGGAAATTTGATATTTTTAATTTAGTTTTATGGCCCTTTTTACTCAATTAAGACTAAAAATGGATTTTCTATGAACAAATTTTCTCATTTAACTAACATATTTTTTCAAATTTTCAGCTGGGTTTGCAATGATGTTTGGATGGAAATTTTGCCCTGTTTTGACCATGCTCAACTCGGCCTCAAATTGGCACTGTTTTTGCCCCGTTTTGATTTGCTGGTGGACAAACATTTCAATGGTAAACGCGAATTTTTTCAAATTTCGATAAGCTTTTTTGTTTTTACTTTTTTTGTAAAAGTGATTGATTTTTTGGTTACTTAAACTAATAGTGTTTTAATGGAATTTAGGAGCCCCAAACTTTTCTTGGTTTCAAAAAATGGATGAAAATTATTATTTTTCCAAAATTCATTATTCTTTTTGATTTTTTTATTAGAGTGTCGGGTTTTTTTAGGGTCTCGCCGGGACAAAATCTCGCCGCAAAAATTTAAAAAAAATTCAAAAATTGAATTTTTTCAAGGAAAAAATCTTAGAAAAATTATTATAAGAAAATATAAGAAAGAAAAATTATTGTTAAGTTTTTCTTGAAAATTGCGCGGCCAAATTTGGAAGTTCCATGGCATAAAAAAGCAATTTTTTCTAAATTTTGAAAGTTTTACTTTTAATAGAAAACTTTTGGTTTTGTGTAGCAGTCTCTAAGAGATTTTGGTCAAAAACTTTTTGTCAAAAACTTATTGTAAAGATTTCTCATTCGTTTTTTGGTGCAAAAGTGCCCTTTTTAGGGTTTTTGCTTTTTTGTTGAAATTTATTAGAATTTTCACAACAGCTTAGCAAAGCAATAGTTTTTTTAAATATTGTGTGCCCAAAAAACGCGCTCCAGTTTTAAATAGGCTATGAAAATAAAAAAAAACTTTCTGAATTCGGCGTTTTTTCTAAGGGACAGAGGCTTTTTGCTGCAAATTTTTTAAGATTTATAATTTTCATGACTTTTTCAGCACGTGCGCAATGACGTTTGGATGGACATTTTCCCTTTTTTGGCCATGCTCAACTCGGCCTCAAATTCGCACTGATTTCGCTTCGTTTCAATGCGTTGGTGGACAAACATTTTCAATGGCAAAAGCGGATGCTGCGCAAGTTTTAATTTTTTTCAAATTAACCGGTCAAATGTTTTATAAGCTCTAAAAATTTTTGATTGCATTCGGCAATTAATAAATTCGAAAATGTAAACTTTTCTTTGTTGAAAAACCTTTTATTTAAAAAAAACTAGCAATTTAATTTTTATGAAAATCAATTATTGTGATTTTTTGAAAATCTCAACATTGATGGGCTGAAACCATTCCATCCAGTTAATTTTGTGAAATTAAAAAATTCTCACAGGCAATTGCCGT
>CP049707.1:16357752-16370864 GCA_004148225.2 Heterodera glycines
AAAGAATGTAACCATGAGCGTTTGGGCACAAAATATTTGAATTAAATTTGATTGAAATTAATGAGTTTAACCAGGGTTGCCAGATTAAAATTTTCAAAAGCCTCATTTGGTCGGCAAAAAAGCCTCATTTTGGGTCAAAAAGCCTCATTTTTACAAATTTATTCAAAACACATTAAAAATGTTCAAATATTATATTTTTATTTTCCATGATCAATTTGAGCAATTTTTTGTTAGAAATAAGCATTTTGTGAAATTCTTAGCACGAAAATCGAAGTTGATTTTTTGCGGCGCTTTTTTCTAAAAAAAAACTTGGGGAAAAGGGAGGCCGGCGGTGCCGATAGGCGCCGCCGGGAAAAATTTTGTGATTTTTAATACAATTTGTTAACAGATTTGACCACAAAAATGACCAAATTTTGCGATTTTGAGCAAATTTTTAAGAAAATAAAGGATCCCTGGAGCTCAAATAAATGAATTGAAATAGGAAACCCGGCAAAAACCCAAAAACCCGGCAAAAACCCGGCAAGGACCCCCAAAACCCGGCAAATGCCGGGTTTACCAGGTAAAATAGCACCCCTGTTCGTAGTATAAGCTGGGCAATTACGGGATCTGAAGCTAATCATGATGAGATTCGAAAGGATGTAATGGAATATCTTGAGGAAACTTTGTATCAGTACTCGTTAGAACCCACAGTAAACGACTGGTGGGGTAAGTTAGATATAGTTTGCAGGATTTGCTATTTAATTATTTAGAAATGTTTTTTGAAAATGTTGAAGCTGCCAGAAGGCGTGCAACCATTAAAAAGTTTCCGGCTGAAAGTGCGGCAGAAGACGATAAATGGATGAACGAAGCCGACATGTTTATCGCGGCAAAAATGTTTAAAATTAATGTCATATTTTATAAGCTCAGCGACAACCCAGATCATATTTGGCAAATTTTTACGCCAGGCATGCAAAAAAGCGTAAGAATTTTTAGAATTTTGTTAATTAAACAATTTTTGGACGGTTTTAAGCTTTTAAATCCGGAGCAAGACCGTGAAGTACCATCTATCTTTATTTATAATGAAAGTGGTCGTTTTGAAATCATTCTTGAACCCGAGCGTTTGTCTCAGAAATCTATGACGAATTAACATTTAAAAATTAGCGGAATTTATTAAAATCGTAAAATTTTTTACTGTTATTTCATTATTTATGGTTATAAAATTATAAAAATATTTTGAGTCACATTAAATATAGGTAAATAAGAAACCATGTGAAGGAAACTAAATTTATTTATTTAATATAATTTTCTGTACTGAAATGACCCCATCCCTCTTCTGAAAGTCTCTCACTGATATTTTTGTCACTTCGGCTCACCACGCTATTCTCATGTCTCTAACCTTCAAAGAGCATTTTGAAAAGAGACACATAATATCTCTTTCGCTCCCTTTCAATTTCCTTTCAATCATTTGTTCGTTGTTCTAAAATTGGCCATTAGAATTTTTACAAAAAAATTTAATTGCCCCCTAATTTAAATCTTAAAATTATTTTCTAACAAAATTCATTACAAGAAATAAAAAACAAATATAAGGTGTGTTAGTTTATGAAGGAATTTGACATGTTGGCACAGGCATTAGTCGGAATGCCGTTTCGGATTTGGGGTCGGAAAAAAGCTGCTCCGTTTCGTAACTCACGACATCCCTTTTCGAGAAGCATCATGAATTATGGCATCTGAATTCGCTCCTCTCTCCTGCTGCTGCTCTGTCCAATCCTTTTTTCCCTAATACAGTCATGGTCATAAGTGTTGTCCCATCATGCTTTGAAAAAAATAATTGCGTATAAAATTGTCATTTTCCAATTTCAACAGATAAGTAGCATACCATTGGATAGCATTTTTTATGGGCTTTCCAATGATACCATATTTGCATTTGTGACTTGTCCAGAACTTTTTAAAAACCCAATGAATTTTTTTTTAATTTTAAAAATAATTAGAGAATTCTTAGGGCTATCGAATGATTTATAACTTTTCTCAGAAGCAGTTAAATTATTTTTTTTTTTTTTGAATTTTAACTCCTCTATATATCTAATAAATATTAAAATTCCAAAAATTTCATTGGGTTTCAAAAAAGTTCTGGGACAATCAATTTGACTCAAGTTTTATTGAAATTTTTATGACCATAACTTTTTTATGATTTTGTAAAGAAAACTTCTAAATTAATATTCTGATAGACAACACTTAAAGCTATTGAATGTTACAATGAAATCTTAATTTAGTTAAAATTGAGCCAAGTTATGAATTTGTATATTTTACATTTTTTGTTTTCCTTAATATTTGCAAAATTTGTTTTTAATTTTTTCCATAATGAAGCACCAAACAAATGTCAATTCATGTGCAAGCTTAATGATGCGTGTGTGCTGCTCTTCCACCGCTGTTGTTGCCCGCCGGGGCGGTAAGCAAAAGAATGAAAATGAATGGGCAATGGGCACAATTCCTCCCGTCTTCGCGGCATTTTTCTGCTGGTTTGCTTTTCCTCCTCCTCCCTCCTCCTCTTCTGCTAATGTTCCTGCTGTTGGTGCTGCACTCACTACATATATTTTTTTTTGCCAATTTATGTGTGCCGAAAGTGGCGGCAGCCAGCAGTGTACGTAATGTGCCCGCCGGGCCGTCAATTGCCGCCCCCGAGGCACTCGCCGTCAAATGAATGACGTCATTGGCCGAGCTGTCCCCTCCTTCTCTCCCTTCTCCTCTCTCTCTTCCTCCCTTTTTTACGATTTTTTGGCCACATTGGGGAGAACTTGACACTGCTTCTTCTGTTCCTGCTGCTGCTGCTGCTGTTTGGCCAATTCTCACGTCATCTGTCGCCGCTGCACCCCGCGGTGCCCGCCCAATGTCCACACACACAAAAAGCGAATGAATGAATGAGTGGGTGGGTGTTGGTGCTAAAGTCCCTCCCCCCACCCCCTCTCCATTTTTATACGCCGCTATCTCCGTCTGTGCCATGGTCAGTCCAACAAGTCCATCTTATTGCACACATTTAGCTTGTCAAGAATGAACGGCTTCTATAACATAAAGCTGTAGAATATATTCAACAAAATCCGCATTGCTCATGTATGGAGAATCCGAAAATTTTCTGCCATTCAATCATTGTCATCGTTTTTTATGGGGAAATAGGTTAAGGAGAAATCCCAATTTTCAAAAATGGCATTTCAAAAATTTACCAAACAAAATTTTCCGGTAGCACTTATTGGCATCGCCGCTTGCTCCCAAAAATTTTTTTCTAATGATTTTAAAACAAATAACCAAACATTAACCGGCCACTTTGGCGCCAGCCATTAGGCGCCAAACGCTATAACATTTTTATTTGTCTTTCAACTTAAATAAGCTTGCTATAATTTTAAAGCGCTTGATACTCCCTAATAGTCTGCAAAAATTTATTTGAAAGTTATGGCCAAAAAACCTCAAAAAATTGAATTTTTCTGGCCGTTTTGGCGCCGCACGCCATATCTTCTTTTCAACCTAATATTTTTTTCTAGAATTTTGTAGGCTAATAGAGAACCTTTTATCCTATTGGATGGTATCAAGATTATTTTATTTGGTTCTGTAAGAAAAAAGTTAGAACACTTTAAATTTTGTGGCGCCAAAAATGCCACCACGCCAAAGTGACACCGACCCTCTTCCACGTGCACTCCAAAACGTCGTCGTCGAAACGCCGGAAGACTTTTTGAACCATAACTTTGTTCATTGTTAATCAAATTAAGCATTGTTGGTGTTGTTCGATAGCTCTGTGTGTTTATTATTAATTTACAAAATTTCAAAAATTTTCGTTAAGTTTCAAAAAAGTTATGGCCAGAAGAAACTCAAAAACCTAGTATTTCGAACTTTTTTTGCCCTGCTGATTTTTTTGTGCATGAATAAAATTTTTTGAAAATTTGCAGTTTAATAGCGTTTTTCAAATGCTTTCGAATAATAGCAAGAATGTTTAATTTGGTTGATAAAGAAAAAAGTTATGGTCCAAAAATTAGTCCGACGATTTGTCCTGCTCCGCCTCTTCCCACCCATTTGTTTCCCATCAAATTTTCTGCAGCACTGCTGCTGTTTTTGCTGCTGCTTTTGCTGATGGTCGTGCTGTCTGCTGGAATCGAATGCAGTCGCGCCATATTCGTACATACAAATTAGCCCAAGTCATCAGAGAGTACACACACTTTTGCGTGTGGGTGCTTCTGCAGCACATAATACACTTACTGCTTCCCCCCGCCGCTTCGTCCGCCGGTCAATTCGCTCCTCCCGCCGCCGGCGGAAGCGGCAGCTCCCGAATTGCCGCACCCACCCCCCCCCTCCCCCACCGCTTCAACAGCACCATCCACCAATTTTTAGTGCTTCCGACGAGAAGCCCTCCCAATTTTTTGTTTCAAAAAAAATTTTGTTCAAAGAAAGAAAAAAGAATAAATTTTTATTTTGGTTCAGTAAAGTAAGTAATAAATTTAAAAAAATAATGAATTCAAAATGATTGAGTAGCCCAACACAAATAAATCTGTGTTAATACGAAATGAGAGAATGTAAATGAATGGAGCGAATGATTTACATAAGAATACCATGTAGAAAATAATGCATGCATAATATATTATTGTATATGTACGAGAAGGGTGGTCTGTGTCTCTGTGTGTATGCATTTTCCCATTTTGGTGCCACCACCGGCGCCGCCATTTTTGTTCGGCATGCATAGTATGTTGTCCCCCTCCCTCCCCTGGGGGAAATGGGCATGCCTGCTGGACCGGAGAGCGAAATGGACCGGAAGTGAGCGAGCCAATGCCCGTCGCTTGGCATGAGATGGCCAGCGGTCTGCATACCGCTTTCCCCGGGGGGGGGGCTTCGTCCTCCCAACTCTCTCCAACGTTGGCCATCTATCTGTCTTGAGGCCATCACCACCGCCAGCAGCAGCACCAGTAATGGAATTATCCAATTCTGCCCCGCCATCATTTTATGGTTGTCTTCCACTTCCGCTGCTGTTTGTTGGCATGCGCTTGTGCGCCGTCCGGTGGCGGTGCCAAGTGCCGCCGCCCTCCGCACAATGTCGAGAGTCTTGGGCCTCGCCCCCTTCCTCCCCCACATCCCCTTCCACCACTTTCTTTTTCCTCCTTTCCCCTGCCCCACTCATTTGGGCCATTTCTGGCCACTACATTTCACAAAGGCACCACCGACATTGCGAGAGGGGCCGGAGGGGGGGCAATTGGACGAGTCGCTCGTCTCGGCATTCCCTCCCCCCGTCTCCGTTGGCATTGGCAATTTTGTGCAAAATATTTATGCCTTTTTAAAGCATCATAATACTTACCTTTTCAATGAGGAAATAAGTCCTTTTTTTTCTTTTGTGAAAATATCATTTGCTCTTTTTCATTTTTTTCTGGTGCCAATGCCTTAAAATTGTGCCCAATTTTAAAAGAGCTCAAAAAGACGATGTTAAATTTTGAGTGATTTCCTATTTAGTTGTTTATAAATTCTCCTTTTATGTTAATGAATAATTATGTATTTAAAAAAACAAATATTTTCCAGTCATTTAAAAATAAAAAATTGACTCCATGCTTTTTTACCACTTTCTTTTGCTCTTATCTCTATTTCTCTCCCCTTGCAATTCTCTCTTTTTCTCCCACTCTTTTCCTCTAGCTTTTCCGTTTTTGACTCTCTCACCCCCTTCCGGTTGTCCATCTCGCTTCTTCTTTCATTTGAGGGTGGACATCGCCCCCTCCCATATATCATAAAATATTATAAATTAACATTAGTTAAGAAATTCATATAAACTTTTTCACTATATTTCAAAAAATATGCATAATTTTAAATGTTTTATTTATTTTTAGAAAAATGTCTAATAATTTGTTGGTTATTGTATTATGCTTACTGTACTTCCAAATTGATCACTCACGTTCGACTAAATGCCGCGGTGTTCCAATTAGTGAAATGAAACTATTTAAATACACATCGGAAAAATGGAGGAACGAAATGGAAATCAAAATTTCTGCTGATTTTATGGACCCGAAACAAAAAGAAAAGAACGGTAAAGATACGGTAAGGTACGGTCGGTTATGAATCCTGAGTACGGTTGATTTTAAAAAAATCGGAACCATCAGGATCTCAGCAGAATTTGATTTTGAAAATTAACTAATTTTTTGAACTTTCGCTGTCTAATGACTTCCCAAATGCTTTTTCTCCTCTTCCTTAACCACCATTCTCTCCCAGCAGCTCCGATTTGTTCATTTTGCTTCTTTTGTCTTGCTGCGCGTGTGCTATGTTTTAGATGCGGAACAACAATAAAGCCACTGATTTTTACATTTAGACTTATTATTTTTTAGCCGGAAACTCCGATTCATCCATAGAAATCCCTTTTTCGGACTCACAATTATGCTGAATCAAATTGCCTTTTAAGAAATGCGCCTATGACTTGTTTCAGCTGATTGTGAGAGAAAGAGGATGATCAATTTTGAGTTGATCATTCCTACTGTAATGCACTTTTTCTCAAGAATTACAATTTTTTATCAAAATTTATTTACCCTTTTCAAGCTCATAGGGACTTATGAATCTTTTGCATATATTGTAGAGAATTTTGTGCTTTTTTATTGGACCTATTATATTTTCTGGGAAAATTTTCCTGGCCACCTAGGAATTTTTATCAAAAATTTTCCCGATTTTAAGCCATTTTGAGGGTGTCGGGTCAGCAACAAGGAGTGAGAGCTGACCAATTTGGTGTGAAAGGCGCTTTTTTATCAACACCAAAGTTACTTACACAAGTTGGAATTTCTTCAGATTTACCCTTAGTTTTAAGATGAAAATTTTTTTTATTTAGAAAATCGCTAAGGAAAGGAAGTCTCTGGTGCCATTCAAAAACCCATAAAAATGCAACAAAACCTGCAAAACATTGAGCTTAAATAACAACCGTTAATTGGAAAATTTTTTATCAAAGCAATTATGTAGTTACTAAAAATCCCAATAAGTTAACTAAATAGTTACGAAAAAATGGTAAAAAATGATGAAAATAGAAACAAAAATTTTTTAAAGTAATATTTAAATATAAATATTTTTTTCTTCAAGGAAAATTTAACAAAAATAGTTTAAACACTTGTTGAAGATGAATTTCAACTTTTTGAAGTAACGAAAAAATTTATTACACTGAAAAGTCAATTTTTAAGGGGATTTTTTTCTTTTTATGTCACTTTTTCAAAAGAGAATTAAGAATTTTTGCTATAGATAACTAGGGCTGGGAATTTTAGGTTTTAACTATTTTTTTTGCTCAATTGATTTGAAGAAAGGAGCTCAAAAAACGCATTTCTATGTTTAAATTTTTCGATTCTAATGTCACTATCGGTCACTAGAAATCACTATTTTGGCTACTTCGTCACTAAAATAGTTCAAAATCACTATTTTGGCTACTTCGTCACTAAAATAGTTCAAAATCACTATTTTGGCTACTTCGTCACTAAAATAGTTCAAAACCACTATTTTGGCGTTTTGTCACTATTTTTTCACTATTTCGACATTTTGGAAAATTCCTTAACAAAAATGCAATAAAACCAAAAAATACACCCCTAAGAATCGACAAAAAAAATTTCAAAAAGCACTCCTAAGAAATTTAAAAAATTTCTCAAAAAGGTATTTTCGTGGCAAGAATTTTAATTTTAAAAATTATTTTTTTATGTACCTATTTTGTTTTTTTGCCCTTAAAAATCCCAGCCCTACTCATTTGCAATGCAATCAGTGAATAAAAATTATTTTTGCTTAATTTTTGGCTGAAAATTATGTCACTATTCGTCACTATTTCGGACTTTTTGTCACTATTTTGGCATTTTTACTCACTATTTTAGTTAATTATTTCGAGATTTTTCGTCACTAAAAGTCCCAGCCCTATAGATAACCAACGAAATTTCCAAATTTTTGATTTTATTAAAAAATTAAGTTTTGAATTTCAATTATTAAGGGTGTATTTTTCATATATATGTGTATTATTGCATTTTTGTCAAGTAATTTCTTAAAAAAATCAAAAATAGTAACAAAACGCCAAATTAGTGAATGCTGCAGAAAAATGGTTAATAACTACATATCACATCATTAGCGGACAGCGTACGTCAAATAAGGAAATTAACAAATAATGAATGATGAGCGGAACAATGCTTTGTGGTGGCGCTGATTATGCCGTTGTTTCTGTGGTCCGTCGTCCGTCACTTTTGTCCCTCTTTCTTCCGTCTATTGCCACTCGTTCGTCGCCCCCGGGCGCGGTGTTTTCCCATTTCCATCAATTCCTCCTTCTCTTTCTCTACTCCTCTGTTCCATCGCCGCAATTTTTGCTCTCCTCTCTTTTTTGTCTGTTCTCTCGTGCTATTTGTCCGATTGTCTGTCTATCTCTGTCTGTTGTTGTGACTCTGTTTTTGTCTGTCCTCTCACCCTCTCTCTCTCTTCCTTACTCTCTGTTTTTGTCTGTCCTCTCACCCTCTCTCTCTTCCTTACTCTCTGTTTTTGTCTGTCCTCTCACCCTCTCTCTCTTTTTTTCTTACTCTCTTTCTCTCTCATTGTCCTTGCGGTTTTTCCCTCTCCCCCTCCCTCTTTCGTCTCCCCTCTCCCCCCGCGGGGGCGCCATTTTGGACAGAGCCAAAAACACCGCGAAAACACGCCGCCGCTTCACCTCTCTCGCTCCCCCAGCAGCAGCCCCTAATTTTCTGTGTGTGTAGAAAAAGCAAGTCTCCCCCCCCCAAATTTGCCGTGTCTCCTTTTTTGGATGCTTTTTCAAAATTAGTGAATGGACGGACCAATGGCGGAACACTGTTATGTAAAGTCATATTTAAAAATTAATAATTTAGTGGCGTCATAAAAGAAAATGAGAAATATGTGACAATTTCGGAGTTAGGCGAAGGAAATTTAAAAGAAAAATTTAAAGATTTAAAGACATTAATCTCCGAAATAAAAGCAGCATTTGCACATTTTCCTCACTCCATTTGTATGCACAGAAAAAGCGCCCACCGTCCGAAACAAAGCAAAAAAAGCGGATTTTTATTTGATACATACATAAAAATGCTGCTGCTATTGGAATATTTATGAACGCAAAACGCGTAAAGCTAAACAATTTTTTTCGTTTTAAAATAATTTGACGAATTCAAAAAATTTTACTTTCAATTAAATGTAAATTCGCTCGGTTTCGAAACTGATAAAAATACGAAAATAAAAAATCCTCTTTAAAATCATTAATAGGGCGAGGATTTTTATTTGTTTATTATTTTTTCAGCAACTTTACTTTGATGAGTAGGGAACCGACTTTTAGTGACGAAAAATCCCGAAATAGTTAACTAAAATAGTGACGAAAAAGTGCCAAAATAGTGACAAAATAGTGGAAAAAGTCCAAAATAGTGACGAATAGTGACATAATTTTCAGCCAAAAATTGAGCAAAAAAAAATCTTTATTCACTGATTGCAGTTACAAATGAGGTACATTCCTTTCTTACATTTTTTTAGCAAATATTGAAATTTTTAAACCAAAAATTTTGTAAGAAAAAAATTTGGGGGAAAAATTTTTATGAAAATTTTCCAATTCTAACTGGTATTTTTTGAAAAATTTTTAGGTCGATTCTTAGGGGTGTATTTAAAAAAAATTAGGTCGGTTCTTAGGGGTGTATTTTTTTGTTTTTATTGCATTTTTGTTAAGGATTTTCCAAAAAATGTCGAAAAAGTGAAAAAATAGTGACAAAAAGCCAAAAAAGTGAATTTTCACTATTTTAAGTGACGAAACGCTAAAATAGTGATTTCTAGTGACGAAAAATGACGTCCAAATGAAAAAATTTTAACGCAGAAATGCGTTTTTTGAGCTCCTTTCTTCAAAACAATTGAGCAAAAAAAAAGTTTTTTCACTAGAAATCGGTTCCCTATTGATGAGAAATGAATTTTAGCCGAAAATGTTTCATTTTTACGTCAATATTCATAAATACAATTTGGGTTTTTTAATTAAATATTTTACGAAAATATTTTTATTTTTTATCAATATTTTCAAAATATTTTGGTAATTTCAAAAATATTTTTTTATATATTTGTGATTTTTTTTTAGTAAATATAAATCCACGTCCTAATTCATAATTAAACCTTAATAAGATGGTCATTATAAACCTTTAATTTCCACTTTAAATAACGAACTCTTTTAACAATTAAATGGGGAAACTTTATTTATTATTTTTTTATTAAGCCAACCTAATTAGAAGATCACCGCCAAAACATTTAAATTGGAAAAATTTATAGAAAATCCCAACGGTTGGAAAAATTTTTTAGAAAAAATAAGCTTATTAAAAGGAGCACAATTCTTTACACAATTGAAAAAAGGACCAATGGCCACAAAACTATACGACCTGATTTTGCTGATGGATTTATCAAAAAAATCTTTTCAAAAATTAGAAAGCCAATTCTTTTCACGACTTTCGGCCCCTTTGGGCTGCTGCTCTTTGCCCATCCTCCCCATTGTAATTCAAATCCTCCAATTCTCATTTGAATGCATATAATATGTATTATTTATTTGTCGCCTTCCGTCGGCCGTTCGTTGCTTTTCCTCCCTTTCTTTTCCCCGCTTCCCCCGTCGGCCCTTTAAACTGCCAGAAGAAAGTGCTCATGCCGGCTCTGAAAAATGGTGGAAAAGATATTGGGTAGTGATCGATGACATTCTCATCGTATGGCATAAATTGCCAGAGATTGCGTTTCTTGCGGTGGTAAGCCGGGGAATAATTTGAAAAAGCACCAATCCATCATACCTTAGAGAAATTGGTGGTTTGTTAAGCTACTTTTCGAGTTATTAGCACCTATCTTCTAGGTTTTTATGTTTAGAGCCTAAAAACCTAAAAACACCGAATAGCATCAATCAGCAGCACACGCCCCCCCCCCATCCCCATTCTTCCGTGTGTGTGTGGTGTTCCGTATGCTTAATCGGATCATAAACGGCTTTTCACCGCCGCTTTTACTTTTCCTTCCCGGTTGCCTTCAAAAAATTACTCTGATCACTTCTTATTCGGTGAATTATCTACTCGTATTCGTGCAGAGTTATACAAAAGACCAATCAGCAGTAATTTTTTACTCTCTATTCATAAAGACCGGAATAGGACCAGCGGGAGATTCAGTCAGGATTTTCCTGTCTTCTGGTCCTGTGATCCGTGTATTTGTTTTTAAATCCATCCGGATTTTTGGAGGAGTCCGGAAACTAGAAGGATTTTACTCCCTCCTCCTTTATTGCTATAAAAAACTGAAACACCAATTAATGGTCCTTTTGCCAATCAATAACTTTTCTTAATTGGTCCAGTCTTCATTTTGAGTAACTTTTTTTAACACATATATCCGGGAGTTATTGCTTTAATTTTGTCGCAGGACCTTTAGCTTATTATAATTTATGAGCATTTAAGAAAAAATCCATGGTCCACTAACTCATGGATGGTTTTAGTTTTATATAAAGTGCTGAAGAATCCCACAAATTTCAGTGGAACTGATCAAAATGCCATTTGATTAGGCATTATGCCAATCAGTCGAACTAATTTCACTCACTAAAAAGAAATTGAATGTTGATCACTTGGTCTGCTGATCATCTGCTGATCAGTTCCTGGGTGTGTGTTCTTTCTTCACTGGACCGATAGAATCCGGAGCCCACCCCTCACCCCCCCCCCCCCTTTTTTGGGCCGAGGCGTGCCATATGCTTAAAAACAAAAACAAACAATAACAACAATAAATTGCTTGTTGTTTTTATGCTTTTCCTTACACTGTTTTTTACGATTTTGTCACCCCTTCCCCCGGAAACAGAAGGATTTACGGAAGGACCTTTTAGGCGCTTATCGCTAATTTCCCCCCGCCCCGCCGCTTTTCTTATTCAGACACAACAACACAGCTAGCTAACATAATGCACAACAAACCAATAATTCTTTTTGCACAATTCTTTGTATAAAATTTTTGTTCTTTTTTAATATTATTAAAGCGCATGAAAATATTTATAAAAGGCGTCCAATCATAAGAAAAGTGATCATAAAACTCAGCTTTTCTTTGATCATTGGGGCAATCATTAGCAGCATATTATTGTAGGGCGGCTTTATCATTTAATGCTAAAGGATACGTAACAAATTGGTAAGAAATTTTAAAAACATAAAAATGATGTCCATAGGAATTAAGCCATTTTTAAATGTTATTTTTATAATTTCTTTTCTATTTTGAAATTTTAGGATTTTTATAATTTTTGAAAAATAGCAGATGAGAAAAAACGAATTATTCTGTCCTTGTACATAATTCGCTTTTTGTTAGGCCATTTCCTGTGGTTTACTCAAAGTGCACCGCCGGGGACTAAACCGGATTCCGATCAAATCGACAGAACCGGCTGATTGATTAATTGCTTGGTGACCCACTGAAAAAACGGCTTCCGTATCACTGAATAAGCGGCTCTTTTTGATTATAATATGTTATAATAGAGCCCGGAAAACATTAACAGAGCAAGCCATTTTTGATCTAATTATTATATAAATTGGACCACAACAACAGAACCCGTCGTATTCGAGCAAAAAGAATGGCCATTAAATGGAAGAAGCTGCCCGGGGGGGGGGGAGGAAACATGAATCCGATATAACAAATTGATATTAGAGCCCGACAAAGAACCAACGGGTTCTGGTGATCATTGTTTTGTCCATGTGCATTAAAAATGATTCCATTTCCGATCAGCTGTTTATTATTAGGAAAATAAATGCAAAAAGGTGCCGATCAGAGAAGACCAATGCCGCTTATTGCATAAAGCGACGCCAACAAAGCACGAATAAAGCCCCCAAGCTTTCTCTTATCTGAAAACCTTAAATTTTAAATGCGATTTTCGAAATTACGTCCGCATTTTCTATTTTGGCATAAAAATTTTTACAGGGTATGAAATCTAAATTTTGATCAAATATTTTTAAATTAAATTATTTTTTGTTTACTTTTACTGCCTTTTTTTGTTGTTTTTTCACTTCCCCCACCAAATCAGTAAATCTCATTTTCATGCTGATTATTTGCACATTTATTGTCAATGTTTGTTGCTTTTGCCGATCACTTTTTCTCCCCAATGTTTTGCGCACTTTCCCTTCCACTTTTTTTTTTGATTGCATTAAAAGGGGCCAATTTGGACA
>CP049707.1:16370964-16382707 GCA_004148225.2 Heterodera glycines
ACAGCAGAAAGCGAGCGCAGCAGCACCACTGTCCCCACCCCAACGCCAACACCAATCAGTCGTCGGCAAACAATTTCATTTACCGCCGCCACCACCGCCGCCACCATCACGACGACAAACACTCGTCGTCATCACATCGCTGCGCTATTTGGCCAACGACTCTAACTCCCCCCCCCCCAATCTCACATCATTGGCCATCATTCCATCACCCCGATCAGTCAAATTCCACTTTTTTGATCATTCTCCTAACAGGTCATATTTGATCAGTTTTATGATTGGGTTCCCTCTACATTCTTTCACCATCTCTCAATTCCTTTTGTTCCGATCGCTCTCTTAGCTGATCATTTTTGAACAGTTTCTTCCCTTCTTTTCCACATGATTGTTGATCAGATTCATTTTGATCAACAATCATTTTTCTTCAACAATCATTTTGATCACAAATCTCTTTCTCATTGTCAGACGCCTTGAGCAAGCTTTACTCTTTCTCACAATATTTCTTTTTTCTTGATCATTTTTGTCGGGTTTCACTCTTAATATTGCTTAACTACCTTTATTATTATTTCACCTTCTTAGGCTTTAACTTTTCTGATCATCATATCATGTTCTCTTTTCCGATCGCCTTTCACTTATTGATCATTTTTATCGGCTTTTTCTTTTATGATCTTCTTGACCGGCTTTCTTTTTGTTTAATCATTTAACTTCCTTTTCCAATCACCTCACCATCATCATCATTCTTCCATTCTTTCACCTTCATCTTTGTCATCATCAGAATCATCTCTTTTACCTACATTCTTCCTTCACTGCTTTATCCAATTAGCAGCCCACGTTCGGCATTTTCCGATCACTACCATTTTTCATATATAAGTCGCTCCATGCTAATCCCTTTTTTTATCTTCCGATCACTTTCCCTCCCCCCCCCCTTTTTTTACTCTCACCGTTTTCTCCCGTTCATTTCTCGTCAGCCAGCCGACCGTTCGATCAGTTCAGCCGTTCGATCAGTTTTTACTCGGATCGCTCGTTCCCTCCCCTCCTATCTGATCATATCAGCTTCCCACTTCCTTCCCTTCCGCACCGCATCAGTCTCCTCCTGCTCCTCCTCGTTGCGATGGCGGCGGTCGTCTCCCGCCGCGTTGATTTTGATTTTGAGTCAAATTAAATTATGAACAGCCTTGGGAATCAGCGGCAGATTAGCATTAAAATCGTTTTTTTTGGGGGGGGGGGCGGGGCTTAAAAAGAGGTGATCAGTGCCACAAAATGCACACTGACAATGCCATTTGGACAAAGCCGCAGTTCAATTTCTCTAAATACCTCATCCATCCCCCACCGCCCCCATAATCTTATGTAAAGTACACACATTCATTCATTCACTCAGTTCAGTCAGTCAGTCATTCAGCCGCAGCAGCAGCACATTTTCATTCATTCACTGTTTGTTGTGTACAAAAAGATGAAGAAAAGCGCAGCAGCAGCAGCAACAGCAATGGCTGTGTTGTGTGTGGAAGTTGCTGGCTGACTGATCATGTAATGTACATGTATTTAACCCACACTTTCCATAATATGTCAATCGCATGGACAAATGGGCAAAACAATTTGAGTGGAGATGAGAGGGGAGTAATTTGAACGAGAGTTTGAAAATTTTAATTTTTAAGAGCCTCGGGTATTAATGATTTGAGGGTTCTGGTTTTTTAAATTGCATTTAAATATTTAATTCTGGTTAAATTCTTGCCATTTAAAATTTTTTTTCCATTTTGGATGAGCAGCAAATTGAGCAAGTTACCGGCTAATTGCATGTCTTTTTTGAGGTCCCACTATTGATTTTGAGGGTCCAGATTTTTTTAAATTCTTTCTAAATATTAAGTCTGATTAAATTCTTTACACACTTTCCGAGCAAGTTCATTTTCCATTTTTTTAAAATTTGGATTCAGCATTTTCTTCCTCTCCCTAATCGCGACATTTTGTCCCCCTAATTTTCCATTTATTCCCTCTCCCCCTCCCACTTTTGAAGTTTCCGGGCGGCGCCTAACGGCACCGCTGTACCCCCATTTACCATATTTTTGAAAAATGGAGACCAAAATGGCAAAAATAGTAATTTTCTGGCGAAAAACGGCTAAAAAATTTGTAAAAAGCTTATCACCCTCTGAACCGCTGCTTCAGCTTCGCTAATAATTGATTTGTAATCGTAAAGTTAGTCTTTTTTTAACTATTTAATAATGCTTAAATCAAAACAAAAATGAAAACCCATGGTCAGCAGATATTGGGGATAATGTGCCCTTTAAAATTTGCACTTTAAAATTCAAAGTAAAATTGTTATGAGAAGGGCCCGGCTTCTTAGGAGTTTTTGTTTGCTTTTCTACGGCTTTGTTTCTATGAGAATTTCACGAAAACATATTTTTAGCCAGCTTATAAATCCTTAAATCCAATATGACTTCACCCGCCCCCCCCCACTAAAATATAGGCGTGCCCCTATTTTGGCTCTAGTGCACTTTAGGCGTCCAATGTTCGGTTTCTTTGGCCATAATTTTTTTCTTACTTGGTCAATACCTACATTCTTGGTATCAGACGAAAGCTTAAAGTCTCAGAGATTCATAAATGTAAGAAAATATCAAATACTGATGATAATGAAAAAATTACAAGGAGAAAACACGAAAAATAGCTTTTTAAGATTATATTCAAGAATAATTTTTTGTTTGTTGCTTTTAGACCAGAATTAAGTCTAAAAATTCTATAGACTTCAAGTTTTCGTTTGATATCAAGAATGTAGGTATTGATTGACCAAGTAAGAAAAAAGTTATGACCAAAAAAACTGAACATTGGACGCCTAGAACCCTTGTTTTTACGTTTTCGACGTTTCACCCTCTTTTTTGCCAAAAATTTTTTTTTTGAAAATTTTCTAACAAAAATACATTAAAAGAAAAATGCACCACACCCTTAAGGATCAAACATTCGAATATTTTTTTGCATATTAAAAATTAAATAAAAATTTGTTAGATTACTTTGGTAAAAAACTAGCAATTTTATTCATAAAAGTTCTTTTCACACATTTAATTTATTTCGATATAAAAAGAACAATCTTTGAAGTTTTGCATCAATCATTATTTGCCATTTTCATTCCTATTTTTGGCATATTTCGCATTTTCTTTCTCCCTATTTAGCCCTTATTTTGGATTTTCACCCTTTGAGTTTGAATGCCTAATTTTTAATTTAATATTCTTAAAATTTAATTCAATTTTATTTTTTTGTATTTCCATTTCTAAATTCAAAAGTCTATAATTCTATGAGAAAAATTACACTTTTTGTTTGTTTTACAAATAAAAATTATTAATAAATTAAAAATGATTTTTTTTTGATATGGGAACAGAAGGACTCTTATAATAATCACCAGCAGCACACCAAAATTCTATGCTGTGTTCATTCATTGGTATTTAAATTTCCATCGCCGTGTGAATCATTTTGACCATTTTAATGGAAGTTTTTTTTTGGAAAGAATATTAATCGTGGCAAAAAATGCAATGATTTTGTCCAAATTCGTAAATAATTTACTGATTTTTAGTCCCTAAAAATGTTAAATTTTGCAAATAATCCATGAAATTGCTGTTTCATAAATGAATCAAAGATTATCGCTTCTCGCACAATTTGAGAACATGGGGACGGATGGGAGAGGAAGCCCACTAAATGCCATAGCATAAGAGAAAATGACGTCTCATGCCTCGACATGTTCCCAGAATTGTCAAAGGGTTGAAAATGCGATTAAAGCCTCCGTTCCGACTAATTACCGGCACAATGTGCGCAACCGGGCGAACGAGATTTTTACGAGTCCCATTTTGAGTAGTCCGTCTGATAAATAACTGGGACCACTGCAAAGACGGTCCTAGGATTTTGGCTTGGGCGTGGGGGATACCGCCCCGGGCGACAACTTTTTTTTTTTTGCGTCGCATTTTTCAAAAAAAATTGCTGAACAGGAGCTCCGCCGGCGGAGCCGATAGATACCGCCGAAAAAATTATTGCAAATATAGTGCAATTTGTTAATAGATTTGGTCAAAAAAATGCCATTTTTCGATTTTAGCATTTTGTGGATTGCGTTTATAATTTTTAAAATTTTTTGTAAAACTGGTGGTGTAGGTCTTGGAGGGGGTATCAACAAGAAAAAACCGAAAATATTATTTTTCCCTTAAAAATTTCGGGGTTTTTTTTGGAGGGGGGATAAGTGTAGCTACCCCCCCCCCCTGGAACCGTCCTTGGATCACTGGTATGGCGCAATTCCCGGTCTCGCGGCCCGCCTTTTGTCGCTTTTATCCCGGTCTTACGGCACCGTTTTCGACCATTTTGGGGCTCATCATTTTTTATTTTCATTTCTGTGTTGATATGAATGATTTTGAATTTGTGGCTTTTAATTTGAAATCGTGTCAACAATTTCCAACAATTTCAGGACATTTTCCACTTTTTCAATTATGCTGATCAGAAAATAAACATCCACCATTTGCTGCTGATCAGTCCACGCTTCAGCTTCACCACCGACACACTTTTCCTTACCGTAGTAGTCAATTTCTAGGCATAGACTCACCGGCTACTGTAGCGTCAAAAGACTACAACAAAACAACAATTTTATCAGCTCCCGGCGATCATTGACGCCGCTAGGAGCAAAGATCGTCTTCTCGGCATTCTTCGTTCTTCGTCCGTTCTTCGGGCAAAGATCGTACGTTGGAAAGTGAAATATATGATCAAAGCCTGATCAAAACATTACCAATATTACATTTACCCAAAAACATTCGGATAATTAGTATTTTGCATTTGTTATGTGATCAGACTGGCCAATTTGATCAATTCTGAGTAACTGATCGGAACACAATAAGCAAAATATAAAAAAGCTGAGAATACATAATTTCGTTCATTGTTTTCTGGATTTGATTTAACTTAAAGCTCCAATTACTAAACTCTTCCGTTGGCCAAATATTTTTTGGTAAATATTTTTTATCATAATTAGACTGACCATTTTCGAATATCTGATTGGTCGCGCTCTTAAATCACCTGAGTCAATAATTTTGATAGTTCGAAAGTGTTCTTGCCGGCTTAGTGTCATCCTGGTCCATTCATATTCATTTACAATCTCTTTTTTCATTAATGCTCGAGAATATCGCTTTCGGGTGTCTCGACTGACTTTCTGTATCGATTAAGGCTTCTTTCAACATGACAGTGCCAGCATAGCAGCAGCAGTGCCATGCGCCCTCTGTGCCGAAAACACTGACAGGAGAGCCTTTGCTGGTCGGTCTTCGCTCCGCTACGAACTTTGGAGGACCACCAGCAGTACGTAAATTTGAAAAGCATTGCTTTTGAACAAATGTTCAATAATGTAAAGATGTCAAGCATTTAAAGGGGATTTTGATTTTGAGTCAAATTAAATTATGAACAGCCTTGGGAATCAGCGGCAGATTAGCATTAAAATCGTTTTTGGTGGGGCGGGGCTTAAAAAGAGGTGATCAGTGCCACAAAATGCACACTGACAATGCCATTTGGACAAAGCCGCAGTTCAATTTCTCTAAATACACCAACACTGGTCTTATCTATGTTAAGCAAATTTCGTATACATATTAATTAGGAGGTCACTTTTGTCCTTATCTCTATGATTTGTCCTAATTTTTTGTCTATTGTCCTTTTTTCTATCTCTTCGATTCTAATATTAAAATGACATAATATAGTAACTTTTGGCCAAAAAATTGGCTATTTTAATGATTTCCAAATAAAATAAAAATTTCAAAATCTTTCCGGCGGCGGCTCAGCCGGACCCAAAAACCACACACTTAATGATCCATAATAATATTTTAAATGCACCAAATCTGAATCGCTATTCATTCTGTTGCTAAAAAAAGTTACCTATGTGCCACAATGTATCGGCTAAACAAACAGACATTTAATTTTTGCATTTAAATCCATGTCTCTCTCTCTCACTCTCTGTTTTACCTTTTGCACACAAAGCGACGGTTCGCCGCGTCATTTGAGCTCCACCCGCCAACGCCGCCCACATTTTGTGCGCCATAAAAAGAATTAATTATTTATCTATACATATTTAAAAACATAGGGAAAACTATGAGTGTGTGCTTTCCATCAAGGGCGTATAGCCAGGGGGCTGAGGGGGCTAAAGCCCCCCCCCCCCTGAAACTCAAAAAAGTAAACAATTTTCAGCAAATTTTTTGCAATTTTTTTAACAAATTGAATTAAAATTCTCAAATAAGTTTCCGGGCGGCGCCTAACGGCACCGCTGTACCCCCATTTACCATATTTTTGAAAAATGGAGACCAAAATGGCAAAAATAGTAATTTTCTGGCGAAAAACGGCGCAAAACGTTGCGGAGGGACGAAAACCATTGGCACATTTCCTTCCATTTGCCGTCGAGTGAGTTTTATTTTTTAAATTTACCATTCCATTATGAAATGGTACAGTGTCTAATGGTAGCCCATGGTTTAAGCCTCGGGATTCTCTTGAAATGACACCATTCATTATTAATTTAGGTTAAATGCCAATAAATTAAAAAAAAAATCGTGGTTTTCCATTTTTGTCCATTCCATTGTGCCTCCTTTTTTGTTTGTTTGTTTTGCTGTGTGCTAACTTACCACTCCCAATCATCTGCTGATAAAGCAAATAAAAATTATGGGAAAACTCAAAATAGAAACGTCATTTTGTATCGATGTTTCAATGTTTACGGAAATATTACCCACCAATCATCAATATCAAAAAAAAGACAATTTCATTTAAATTTTCCTCTCCAATTTTTTCTGAATATTAATTAATTTAATTATCCTTAATTGATTTGAATTTTCTTCGGTTTTTCTTTCGGTGAATATTTGATAAATTTTAAATTTTATTAGTTTTGGCGTAATGCCATTTCAAAATAAAAAGAAGACGCCGCTTCCTTTTTTGTCTCGCTCCACAAACACGGCATAGCAATAGCAATGGGAATGTGGTGGATTTGCTTTTATTTTATGTGTGTTTTATGTGCCTTTTCCGTTTGCCCTATTGGTTTTCTTCCGTTGCATGAGAATGGCACTGGAGGAGAGAAATGGCAGCATAAATTTTTGAGTGACAGCATCATCAAGTTTTGTGGATGATGCCAGCATTTTTAAGCAGACGAAAAGCTAAAATTTCCGAATGAATTATTTTTTCTAAAAATATTTTTATTTTTCACAAAAAACCGAATAATTCTCTATTTAAAACGTTAAATTTAGTGCGCCAAAATTGAAAATTTATATCCATTCACATGTTGAGCCCAATTTCACCTTCCCCCTTACCCTTTTCAAAATTTTTCAGTTTTCCGTGTGATTTATTTGTCACACTTTCTCCCCTTTTAGGGCAAATTTATCGCTTATCTCATTGATTGATTGGATTTGGTGTTGGTGTATATGAACTGTTTAGAGGTCAGACCACCCTTTTTCTGTTTATGCATGGCATCCGCCGACCAAAAAAACACTTCCTCCGCCACCGCTTCGTCCGCCGCTTTTGCCAGCGACCCCCCAAAAATGGGGGCGGAAACAATAGCAAAGCCAACGGCACCACCGCAAAAAATGAACACGCATTTTTTGAACAGCAGTACCACGCCACAGCAAACGCACCACCGCAACAACAGCAAGCAGCCGCCGCAACCGCAACAACAACCGCAGACGGCGCGCCGCAACTCCGCTGCTCGACGGCACACGACACCGGACATGGCGGCTTCGGCCGCATACGGAATGGGTAAGCGAAGTAAGCGCACCGCAAAATGGACCCCTGGGAGAGGGGGCACTCCCGCCCGGGGGGACAGACTACGTTTATTGTTAGAGGGTCCCTCCGCCGTAAAATTTCCTAAATTTTCCGTCGATTTCTAACAGATTTTCCTCTAAAATTGGTAATTTTTGATAGATCCTGGAGGGGGTACCAACAAGGAAAGTCGAAAATTTACAACCAAAATATCTCTTAAAAATTTCGGGTGAGGAGCGGTCTTGGGGGTGGGTATATACCTCGCTTACCCCCGCTCCCCCTCCCCCATCCCCCTGGGATCGTCCCTGCCCAAGTCCCACCACAATCATCAATCTTGGACACGTCACTGGTATAGAGCGACACGAAAAATAATATTTGAAATATTTATGGAATTGAAAATTGGATGGGACTGAATTGGACGCGGCGAATCCCAGACAGAGACATCCAAAATTAAATTTATTATCATATAATATTTTTCACATTTTAATTTGTCTAATTTTTACGCGTTTTTTAGTGTTGTGCGGCAGTGATGAGATGGAGCAGCGGTACAGAGGACGCATTGAGAAGTTTGTGGCCCCAACAAACGACGTAAAAATGCCATTTATTTTCACAGAGTCAAATTTGGCGTTCCCGTCAACGAGGCCTTTTGTCCGGACATTCCGGCGACACTTTTGGTTTGTATTACCAAATAATAATACAAAGACATGTTTACAAATTGGAATTTCCTGTTTAAAAAATATCTATATAGGTTGGATTCGAAATATCCCAATTCCTCAAAATACAATGAGTTTTTAATGATTAATTATTCATTGATTTTTTATAAATAAATTTGTAAGGCATTCACAATAATGAATGTCATGCTGAAAATCATTTCCAATGTTTAAAACCCATAAAAATGGGATCAATTTTTGCCATCCTTCCGTTCACCAAACTTTATCATTTGCCAATTGTTTATTCCAATCTCAACAAAATAATGATTATTTGTCATAAGATGATTGATTGGTTGCCAACAGATTGAAGATGCCTTCCCATTTTCAGGTGCTTTTGCTCAAAGTGAACAAAGAGGGCCCGTTGAAGAAGGACATTTGGCGAGCGCCGGGCAACCAGGCGCAAGTGCGCAAACTGTCCCATATTATGGTAAGTGGTGGCAGCATTGGTTGGCTTTATGGGCCTCCATTTAAAAAAGCAAAACATTTTCTGGTGGAAGGGCTATCGGTAGAAAGTGCCATTTCAGAAATTACATTGTATCAAGTGGGCACACACATTTGTAGAGGTGGAATCCGATCTAGGGATAGAGGAAAGAAGCGATAAATCTGTTAGCGAGTCGGGATTTTCGAACTAACTCAAAAACTTCTCACAGTCAATGATAAAATTTGAAAAATAATTCAAAAATAATTTTTTTTTCCCGCTCCTAACCTTACGATTTAATTTGGCAATCCCTAATGATATTAAGGGAGCTAATTTTGAGAAATTTTTCAAAAATTATTGAGTGCTTAAACCCTCTTCCTTGAAAAATTAATGTGGCAAATATAAAAATCGTAAAAAATCTCCCATTTTGCAGCAACATGGCCGCCTCGTCAACATTTCAAACATCAGCGTGTACACAGCCGCTTCGGTGATCAAGGTTGGGTTGGGGCTGCTTTCTTCATTTATTTTCCATATTTTTCATTTAGCGTTTTCTTGCCAAATTGCCTGGCGGCATTTTCGGCGTGGAAAATGAACGGCAACTGTTCGAGGTGGCCGAGCAGCACAGCCGCGCCGTTGGGACACATGACGACCAGCAAATCATTGACCTTTTCTGCAGGTTATTAGTGGATTATAAATAATATTTTTTGTGACCTGAAATGAGAAATTGGACACTTGAAATAACAAATTTAAAGATTTATCCAGTAAATTCAGTCTTCGTGTCTAAACTCGACCTGACTTTTCACATTTAACCTGAATATCTATTTCTTTACAAAAACTTAATTGTAAGTTGCTGAAAAAATGGCTGGACCCAGGAAAAACCCAGGTCAAAGCTTCCTTTGATGCGCTTGCGATAGACGGACCCGAAATCACCATAAATTAAAAATAAGGGTAATTATTGGAAAATTAGTGACTGAAAATTTAAAAAAATCCGAGTGCACCATCTGTAATAAATTTTCTAAAAAAATTTCGCAAATTTTTCTTAAATTAATTGGCCTTTTTGGATAAGACGATAAACAATTACAATCATGATTTTCCTATGTCATTCCTAAAATCCTAATTGTAAGTAATACATTTCATTTCCATTCTTAGAATTGTCACCGCTTTGCCCGTCCCTTCCCAACATTTGTTGGCCCTTTTGTTTGGCACTTTTCGCGTCATCACCGACTCGGCACAAACATTCGGCACTCGAATGACGCCGGACGCCATCGGCATTTCGGTTGCGCCTTCGCTGTTCCACACGTGCATTCATGATGGACAACGGGTAAAACTTGTGGAAAAATGAATTAATTTCAACCCATGAGTTTCTGAAAATTCAAATAATTTTCGATAAAAATAAATTTTGGTTAAAAATGATCGATTGAGTCCCTCATTTTTTGGTTCCCTGGCATCTTTAACTCATCATCATATTTTTATTTACAAATATCTGCCCAAATCTGTAATCTCGTTAGAATGCTTTTTCCAAGCAATATATTAGTCTTCTAAAAGCATGATCATTTTTTAGCATGGAATTTTTGGCGAATCGTCTCATAGACAAAAATTGAGCCGAAATGTTTTCTTAATTTTTTTAAATTATGCTTTTTCTGCTACGTATGCTTCAATTCCTTCTGTAAAAAATCATCCTCTCTTTTACGAAAGTTTTCCAAAAACAAATTTTTGTTTCGGCTTTAATTGATTTTGTATTCAGGCCAAGCTTGAGGACATAATGCGCTTCAAATTGGCCTCCCAAGTGATCTCCAAAATCATCCAATCGTTCGGTGCTGTGCGACTGTTTCCCTTTGAATGTTACGAATTCTATGCCCGGATCACCGGCAAAACGTTGCGGAGGGACGAAAACCATTGGCACATTTCCTTCCATTTGCCGTCGAGTGAGTTTTATTTTTTAAATTTACCATTCCATTATGAAATGGTACAGTGTCTAATGGTAGCCCATGGTTTAAGCCTCGGGATTCTCTTGAAATGATACCATTCATTAATTTAGGTTAAATGCCAATAAATTTTTAAAAAAATCGTGGTTTTCCATTTTTGTCCATTCCATTGTGCCTCCTTTTTTGTTTGTTTGTTTTGCTGTGTGCTTTTTTTACGTTTTATTTGCTTTGCCCATTTTTTGGCTTTTTGTTTACCCCCAATTAAATCCAAATGGTCCGTCCCATGTGCTTTTTTAATTACCTAATTAATATCAAAAATATTTTTGTTTGTTTTTTTTTGTTGTCCGTCGGTTTGGGTGTCCACCTCTCTTTTGCCTTGCCTTTTAATTTTACCCTCCGTTTGCGTTTCGCTTTTTTTTATTTGTGCCGCCTTTTCAGACACCAAATCGTCCGTCTCCTCGCCATTTATCGCCACCGCTGCTTCCGTTGCTGCTGCCACCGCGTCGTCTTCAACGCCCATCATCACCAACAACAATAATAATAACAATGGGACGCCGGCCGCAGCGGTGGTCCGCGTGGCGAGCAAACGCAGCGCGGCCAGCCGTCGCAGTTTGGAGGCGGCAATCGCCGCGAGTGAACTGATCGCTGCCGCCGCGGCAGCCGCCTTATGCGATTCGGCCATTTGTGGTGGAAACGGTGGTGGACCATCATCAGCAACGATTGGTGGCGCTGGGCTGGCTGCAATTGCCAAAACGGAAGAGGAGGGCGGCGACACGGTGGACGACGTGGTGGAGGAGTACGAGGCGGAGCAGTGCAACAAGCGGCCCACCTACGAGCGTGCCATCTCCGCCGGGGTTTCCACTTCGACGCTTGGGCCCGCCTCGCTGCCGCTGTTTGCCGGCTTTGCGCTGAACGGCGTCAACAACCGGTCGCGACCGCCGCCCGCCACCAGTGAACAGCTCCGCCGC
>CP049707.1:16383707-16437241 GCA_004148225.2 Heterodera glycines
TAAATATATTGTTTAAATGTTATTGACCTTTTTTACAGTGAATAATTGGCTTAAAAAATTGCCGGGTTTTTGAAAATTTTTGCCGGGTTTTTGCCGGGTTTTTCAACTCGCGCGCCCGGTTTTTGGGTTTTGGCGATCGCATCCCTGTAAGAAAATCATTAATGATCCATTAAACAAAAGAATATGCGCTAACTAATTATCCCATTTTGACTAATTGTTTATGCATTTTTGATTTGTTGTGCTCATCAGCAGATCGGATCTCGCCAAAACCACAAAATTAGTAGGGTGTTAGAGTGAGTGAGTGGCGCTAGAGACCGAACAAATGCTTTGATCGATATTTTTCAATCAATAAAATACCAAAAAATCGATATCGAAAACCCCAAAAATTTCACGATCGTTTTTTGGGGTAAAAATACTGTAAAATATTTATTGAAAACTTCGACCGATAAATCGATGATGCCGGTTTCTATGATGCCGGTCTCTAGTAGTTTGGCATTATTTTTTTGAACCTCTTCCACCAAATGTCAATTAAAAAAAATTTCGTAAAAATAATTTATAAATGAAATATTTGGAAATTACGGATGAAATTGAACTGAATGATTGAAATGAATTTAAAAATATGAGAATAAAAATTGATGTAATTTTATAAAAATAAAAAACCCAAAAAAACAAAATTTAAATTAAAATTTAAATTAAAATTTTTCTGACAAAAAAATAAAATAAATGACGAACTGAAATTGTTGCAAATGGCATTCATTAAGTTGCCAAATACTAGTGCTATTCGTGACCGATAATTTCCTGAGACTCGAGCCCGAGACAAAAGAAAAATCCGAGACTTTTCTCGAGCCGAGACTCGAGACAGAGACTCTCAAAAGCATTACAAAATACACAAAAAGAATGCCTCCCAATCTAATCACAATCCTTAATCACCTCTGATCCGTTCTCCGTCAACAGTGCGGCCATCTGCAAATGGCCCTCCTCGGATGCCAAATGGAGCGGGGTAAAGTCGGCACGGCTCTCCATTCACAACTGTGCGTGGCATATTTCCACGTGATGACAATGCTGTGTTGCGCACGCTTCTGTTGATCTGAGCGGCTTCACATCGTGTTGGAGAAGGGGCATGATTGTGCGGCTTTCCTAATTGGAGTTCTGCTCCTGCTCTCATCCCGATAGTTTTTGCTGCCCCGGTGCACTTTATTGTTTTGTTTTGGTCACAGCGCCAATAAATGAATTCCCTACGTGCTTCTTTTTTTGATGCATATGGCCTTCAAAAACGAGTTTGCCGCCCATTTGTGAAGGAAAAAACTTAGCCATCATAATAGAAAAAAAAGAATTAAATGAATTTTGTAATTTAGTTCAGCCTTTTATAGAACTTCTTTCAGGCTATTCGGGGCAATCCATTGACGAAATTTAATTCTAATTTGTTCAGATTAGTGATTTTTGGTCAATAGCATTTTCTCATTAGTAAGAATAGTGATGTTTGGTCATAACATTTGGTCATATAAAATTTTTCTCATTAAGATTAGTGATTTTTTGGCCATATAGCAGTTTTCTCATAATCCTATTTGAATAAATTTAATAACAGGTATTCTCTCATAGCTTATTTTAATTATTTATTTTTTAATTAACATTATTTTTTGTGGGTCCTTTGAGAGGACACCGAGTGCAAAGTGGCATGACAATAAAATTTCGTGCTTTTCTGAGCACTTTCTGGAAAAATATTTAGAAATTCATTTTGCAAAAAAAATAGAAAATCTCAGAATTTCAAAAAAAAAAAAATTAAAACCAAAAAGTTCCAAAAATTTCTTGCAAATCGGGATTGTTTATTTTCAGAGATATTTGTAGGCTTTTTCTTATTGCATTCATTATTTTCAATTATTTTCGTACAAAGCTTTTGAATGGGAAAAGCGAAATGAAAAGCAAATATAAAAAAACAGCGAAAAAATACATGCGGAATATGTTATGAATTTTCCACTTCTACTTCTTTCACACAGAAATCAATTGCCAATGTCATTTTTAGGGCGTGTAATTATATGGAAATCCATATTTTTTTCCTGGATTATTGGAGGCCTGAAACGCACGAAAAACATGTTTTTAGCTTGGTTTGAAGCTTCTAGGAAGGATTTCTATATCCATATTTTCCATATTTTTCCATATTTCGCGATTTATGTCCATATTTCCATATTTTTCCATATTTTGGCATTTTGTCCATATTTTATGTCCATATTTTGTCATTTTTCAAAAAAAACCTCTATTAGAACGGCCCCCAGCAGAGCTAAATTAGCCTTTTTGAGCCCAAAACCCGGAAAATTTTTCAAAAAATCATTTTTTCGCCAAAATTTCTCGAGAATATTGAATAAATTTAAATTTTCTTAAAAATTAATAAATTATGTCAAAAATAAGCAAAAAAGCGAAAATTTCGCTTTTGTTGTTGATTTTGCGCTAAAAAATTAATAAATTTTAGCTTTTATGTTTTTTTTCTTTTAAAATGATTGCACGTAATTGCCGAAAAAATTCGAGACTAATTTCCGAATGTTGACCGACTAATTGCAAAACGAAAGCCGTCTTTGTCAAAGCGCCTTACCGAGTCAAAAAATTTGGAAATGTATCTCATATGCAATTTCAACCAATAAATTTGAAGAAATTTTACATTCAATTTTGAAAAATTTATGTCCATATTTTGACATTTTTGCCATTTATGTCCATATTTCGCGATTTTTGCCATTTTATGTCCATATTTTGCGATTTTTGGTCCATATTTTATGGCCATATTTCGCGATTTTATATCCATATAATTACACGCCCTAGTCATTTTGTCCTCACTTTTGTCGTAAAATCCTTTGCTCGGGTCCATCATATTCTTAATTTTTCCATATTTTGGCATAAAGTCTGCTACCACCTACCGAAAAATTTCTGAAGCCAATTCCCAATTTGTGCTTTTCATTGTTTAAAAATTTCCTATTCATTTCGTGCTTCCAATCTTCTTTACAGAATAGTCGAGAAACAATTCGAAAAGTTGCCGAACATTTGCAGCTCCAATTAACTTAATGTACAGCGATGGAAAAAGTATTGACTCAAGACGATAAATTTGTTAAATTAAAATTCCTCTAGGAATTTTTATTTTTATTTTCCAAATTCAAGCCATTTGTGACTTTCCAGGTCACCATGAAGGATTGATCATGTCAATAAAAGAATAGCCATTTATCCTAAAATCGCGTAGAATTCCCCCCCCCACTGATTAAATTATGTAGTAGTACCTTCGGTGGGAACGTTGCACAAAAGGAAAAAGCCCAAACATTTCCCGATGTCTTCTGGAATTTCCTTCAATGTGATGCACAATTGCCACTTTAATCCCTTCAGATGCACACTTCTGCTGTATCGTCTGGTCCCCACTATCGCATTCAAAAAACCGGATAAGTTGTCAATTTTGAAAAAAATAGTTGAAGATCCCCAAATTCGTTCATGGCATGGAAATTTCAGTCGATAAGGCCCAAATTTATCTCGAAAATTCGGATGGCAATGGAACTGGTAAACGCCGATAATTTCATCCTGGGCTAAGATGCTGGATGGAACTGCAAAGATTAAATTGAGTGGGGACCATACCCCCCGCCCCCTAAGGCCCCCCGCACCCGAAAATTTTAAAGGAAAAAATAGTTTTTGCTGAAAATTTTAGTCCTTGGTGGTGCCCCTCCCCCTATGGCTAAAAATCGCAAAATTTCATTTTTTGGATAAAATGCGTTAACAAAAGCGCATTAAAAATACAAAAAAAAAATTAGTATTTTTTGGACAAAATTCGTTAACAAATCGTATTAAAAAGAGCAAAATTTTTCCCTAATTTGTCGAAACGACTTGGATGGAACAACAAATGTTTAGGGAAATTTACATATTTCCCGAGAAAACTGCAATTCTGGGATGAGCGGAAAGCGAATTTTGAACAGTGCCGGGCCAAGCGCAGAACGACGATTCTCAGCGGAACATTCGGTAGCATTTTGACGGCACTTTTCGTCCGCCCAACGGAGTGCCTTAACAGAGAAGTAAATAAATTTAAATACCATAAAAATATAAGATATACAGCTTTCCAAATTTCAAATTCATTGTTGATCATCAATTGATCACGGTCGAATATTCCACCAAGAAAATTCTGATCAATTTGCAAAAAGTCCTCAGTTTCGAATAATGTTGTCGCATTTTGACAAATGTAACGCAAACATTGGTGAGAAAAGTCCTAAAATTATTTAACTTTGAATAAAAAAATAATAATTAATTAAAAGATGAGTTTGGGCAAAGGCAAGTAAGTTATGGCCAGAATAACTCAAAAAACCAACTATTTTTTTACTGTGGGGTAGCTGACCGAAATGTACCAACGGTGTCTATCGGCAGTACGCCCCAAAATTCACAAAAATTATGATTCATAAGTAGGGATGCGATTTTTAGGCACAAAAAATCGCGAAATAGGCACCTAAAAAGGCATTAAAAAATTGCAAAATAGGCATTAAAAAGGCACAAAAATCCTCGAATAGGCACTAAAATAGGCAAAAAAAATTTTTATAACGCTTTTTAGGTAGCAAAACAGGTAAAAACTTTAAATATTTCAATTGTAAATGAAATTATTAAATGTTTTAAAGTTTTTTTCGAATATGAACAAATTTTTAAACCAAAAAATTTTTATTAAGAGAAAATATTAAATTTTGGGATAATTTTTTTGAAAATTTTTACAATTCTTAGGGGTGTATTTTCTGGAAATTTCTTGGGTCATTTCATAGGGGTGTATTTTTTTTTATATTGCATTTTTGTTAAGGATTTTTTCAAAAACCCTAAAATAGGCACAAAAACCCCGAAATAGGCAAAAATAGGCATTATAAAAGTCATTCTAGACACCCCAAACAGGGGTGCGATTTTACCTGGTAAACCCGGCATTTGCCGGCCTTGCCGGGTTTTTGCCGGGTTTTTGAAGTTGCCGGGTTTTTGCCGGGTTTTTGGGTTTTTGCCGGGTTTCCTATTTCAATTCATTTATTTGAGCTCCAGGGATCCTTTATTTTCTTAAAAATTTGCTCAAAATCGCAAAATTTGGTCATTTTTGTGGTCAAATCTGTTAACAAATTGTATTAAAAATCACAAAATTTTTCCCGGCGGCGCCTATCGGCACCGCCGGCCTCCCTTTTCCCCAAGTTTTTTTTTAGAAAAAAGCGCCGCAAAAAATCAACTTCGATTTTCGTGATAAGAATTTCACAAAATGCTTATTTCTAACAAAAAATTGCTCAAATTGATCATGGAAAATAAAAATATAATATTTGAACATTTTTAATGTGTTTTGAATAAATTTGTAAAAATGAGGCTTTTTGACCCAAAATGAGGCTTTTTTTCCGACCAAATGAGGCTTTTGAAAATTTTAATCTGGCAACCCTGGTTAAACTCATTAATTTCAATCAAATTTAATTCAAATATTTTGTGCCCAAACGCTCATGGTTACATTCTTTCAATGCCAAATTTGTTCAAACAGGTGAAAAGTGGTGATAAATATATTGTTTAAATGTTATTGACCTTTTTTACAGTGAATAATTGGCTTAAAAAATTGCCGGGTTTTTTGCCGGGTTTTTGAAAATTTTTGCCGGGTTTTTCAACTCGCGCGCCCGGTTTTTGGGTTTTGGCGATCGCATCCCTGACTACGAAATCCACAATTTCCGTCTCTTTCTATAGGTTTAAGTTTTCCTGGCACATAATTGCTTGTCTCAAATTCAAATTCAGCAGCAAAGTTATTGGTAAAATTGCCGAATACGGTATCGGCTCAAAATCGCACAAAAACACTTTTATAGGTTTTCTTAGGTGCTGAGAACGATAGAAAAGCTTAAAATTGGGCACGGAAAAGCATTTAAACCGGTTTTTGAACCGGTTTAAAACTCGAAAATGCAGTGAAACTGGTGCAAATAGGTCATTTTGGTTATTGCGCTAAAAAACCGCCGCACACTCGACTACGGCGGCCAGTAGGTGGGGCGAGACTACGGGCTACGGAAGAAGTCCGCGCGTGATCCGCAGGCGGTTGACTGATTGGCGGGGGCCCTTCGGGCCCCTCAGTCAACCGCCTGTGGCGCTCGTCAGACGTCTTCCTCCGCCCTCCGTCTCGCCCCACTACTTGCTCCGTCTTCGCTTGCTCCCTTTTGCGAAATTTTTGCTTTTAAATGGTTATTTATTTTGGTACTGAAGTGTCCATTTTCTCTGGGACTCAGTTGTCCCAGTGCTTAGATGGCATTGGTTCGAGTTTATACCTTGTTTTTTAGACTTAGCTCATCAAGAGCTTTCGAATGATACCAAATTTGTCCGAATTTGACCGTTTTAAAAGGTCAGGAGGAGCCCTCTTTTTCATTCAAATTTTCGAGTTTTAAACCGGTTCAAAAACCAGTTTAAATGCTTTTCCGCGCCCAATTTTAAGCTTTTCTATCGTTCCCAGCACCTAAGAAAACCTATAAGTGTTTTTGTGCGATTTTGAGCCGATACCATATTCGGCAATTTTTCCCAGAATCATGACACGATCTATGTTGAGACGCGTCATTTTTGGGGTGTGTAAATTTTGTCTTTTTTTTTGTTTTATAAATTGTTGTAACAATCTTGTTGTTTGGTTTTTTCTTATCTAACTCATGCTCTTTTCCAGTTTTAATTTCAAAGGTCTAAAATTTATATTTATGGCGAAAATTCTAATTCATTCCAGTCGTGCAAATGTGTTCTCAGTCTCGTAACCGGGAAAAATCGAGATGGAACAATTGTTTGGTGTTACTGTCTGTGCCTTGTCCCTCCCCTTTTTTCAAAAAATTTTTTTATGTTTCCTAATGTCATGAAAACATATGAATGGCCTCTGATCGGATTGATCCACACTCACTGATCGTTTGTTTTAGTTTCCGAGAATCTCGCCACCCGCCCAAATGTTTTCCACTGGCGATTTTCAGTTTTTCATTTGTGTTTATCTAAGTCTCATTCATTTCCTTTGCCTGTTCCTCCCAATTATTCCATCGTTTTGCTAATTAATGACCAATCACTTCAATTATTGATATACTAATATTCCAACTTTGGAGTTCCGTTAAACAAATTTGGATTTTAATTAGCCAAAAAATGGCTTTTCTCTTAAAATCACCGGGAATTGTTTTAAGAACTCCAAAAATTTTTCATGATTTCAAATTTTCAATTTTTTCTGCCCTCCTCTGCTGCTGCTACGAATTGATAAGCCTACTCTCCCCCTCAATTTTGCGTCTTTCAAAGAATTCGTTGCATTATTTCACTCCCTCGCCGCCTCTCCTTCCCTTTTTTCATTTTAATTTTATGCGCAAAATTCCATTTTCTCCAAATTCACAGCCAGCCAAAGTACTGTTCAAATGTATTCATCGTTTATTCATTCATTTGCCTAATATTTTTGTGACTGTTTTTTATCCCGGCTTTACCTACCGCGTGCTTTTCGAGACTGAAAACTTTCCAGTCTCGAAATGTCGGCGGAAAATCTCGAGAGTCTCGAAAAGCACCACCGCTCTCCAACCCAACACATGCTTCACTTAACACAAAAGCATCTTATTTTTGTTGTGCACCACCTCCAAAAAAAACCGCTGCCCATTTTAATGGAATTTGGCTCTTATTAATAAAATTAATGTTAGTTAAACCCAACGGCACCAATTTTTTTTGGTCACTCTTTTTTGTTGTTGCCGTTGGGATTAATGTTCAATCCTTTCCGTTCATTTTAATCTCTTTTTTTAAATTTCAATCCCTCTGTTGTACTTTAGTAAAGCTTTTCCATCAAATTATTGTATATCAACGTGCACAAAAATTGCTAATTAAATTCCTCTAATAAAAATTAAATATTATAACTTTTTTTTATTTCATAAAATACATTTTTTCAGAATATACATAATTATTTTAACCCCATGAAGCGGAAAATAGTCATAATATTAATAAAACAGAAATTAAAGCCGGAATTTTGAAAATGAACAGTGCAGTGACTTGGAAAATGGACCGGAACGGGCTTAACAGGACAAAAAGCCCGTTTTCCGGGACCCCCGGTCCTAAATTTTGGGCTGGGCGCACGCCGGACTGCAGTTTCTTGGGAAAAGCTCAAATTTTTTAAATTCAGGTCGGGAAATGGGGAGCTCAGGGTCGGGACTTAACTCTAAGCAAATGTGCTAAAAACTGTTGTTTAAAACATGCAACAGGCGCGTTTTCGAGGGTGCTGATTACGAATCTGAACTCGGGTTTGCCCATTTCCGAACCCCGGATTCGAATGAAAAGTTGAAATTTTTTCCAAAATACACGCTAAAAGCAGTTTAGAAGCTCTTTTACCCTAGAAAAAACGCATCCTTGGAAAAAAAGATCAGAGCGGGGCGAACCCTAGCTAAAACAAACAACCGAAATTTTTGGTGTTGAACAACGGGGGGAAGAGATTGAATCATGTTTATCATCAGTAAGCTGTGTATATATGCAGTACAATAAAAAAAACGAATTTATTAGTAATATCACCGTTTTTAGATGCCAAATTTTAAGGGTTAAAAGAGAGGAACATTTGCAAATTCAATGGCCTTAATAATAAACGAATTTCTGTTCTTCAATGGGAATGAAAATGTGGGTTTGGATGCCATTGTTCTGGCACATCGTCGTCATCTTCTCCCGATCAGTTGCCACAGGCGCCGCTGTCCATGGGTCGACCGAGTCGGAAATTGGCACCGATTTTGAGGGCTGAGAAAGGGCCAAACAGGCGAACAAACACAACTGAAAATGAGCAAGAATTAAAGTGGAAATTAAATTAAAAAGTGGGGAGAATGGCATTTTGAAGATTAGGCAAGGAAAGGCACGGCACCTGAACGACAAAAAGAATGGCAAAGAAAATGATCAGCGCAAGAACAACAGTGTTGAGCCCATCGACGGTGAAATTGGCCTTGATTGGAGCACGATGTTCAGCTGTTTCTATTCCTGAATAACCGATAAAATTAAATTTGAATTGAAAAAAAGCAATTCGTAAATTTGACTACTCATCCAAACTCGAAAAAAATCAAAAAATTAAATTTTACAAATTTTAATTTTTTTTCAAATTAGAAAAAGAATCCGAATTGACATTCGTAATCAACGACCTTAAAAATCCTTGTAAATAAGTTTTCATGACTGATTATGAGTTAAATTTTTTAAAACAAAAGGGTTCTCCTCCCTTTGGTTTTTCGGGGTGATTAATAGGGCCGCAACTTTTAGTGAAAAAACTTTTTTTTTGCTCTATTGTTTTGAAGAAAGGAGCTCAAAATATGCATTTCTGCATTAAAATTTTTTGATTCTGATGTCACTATCTGTCACTAGAAATCACTATTTTGGGGTTTTGTCACTATTTCGACATTTTTTGGAAAATTCCTTAACAAAAATGCAATAAAACCAAAAAATACACCCCTAAGAATCGACCTAAAAAAATTTCAAAAAATACACCCCTAAAAATCGAGCTAAAAATTTTCAAAATATACTCCTATGAAATGAAAAAAAATTTTCTCAAAAATTTACTTTCTTGGAAAAAATTTTTAATTTTAAAAATTTTTTTAGGTAACTATTTTGGGTTTTTTGGTCTTACAAATCCAAGTCCTACTCATTTGCAACTGCAATCAGTGAATAAAAATTATTTTGGCTTATTTTTTGGCTGAAAATTATGTCACTATTCGTCACTATTTCGGACTTTTTGTCACATTTCTTCACTATTTTGGGATTTTTCGTCACTAAAAGTTGCGGGGCCCTAGTGATTAAAGTACATAAAAGCATCGGGTGGATAAACTTAGTACTGGACAAGTACAAATAGCCGCAGTACGAATGGTCCAATTTCATTTAGCATTATTAAACAATTGCAAAACATTGAGTCCACCCACCGTGGTATCCTTCCTCAGAATCTTCGATCACAACGGCAACCACACGAATGGCGAAGCCGCCCAACCACAGGGAAAGCAAAAAGCCAATGACAAGCAACGAAGCGACGGTGAAAGCAATCTGTGGGGGGGGGGGAAGGGTAAACAAAACAAAAAAAGATATTTTTTTGTTTTTGAAATAACAAAACAGAAAATATTGGTACTTTTCCGTTTTGGGCCTGAATTTTTTAAAAATCATCGACTCTTATTTGCGCGAGTTCCTATGACGCAAAGATGTTAAAAATTGTAGCGCAGCTTCATTTGAGAAAATTTTAGCCAAATTAAAAAATTCAAATATAAGAATTAGGTATTCGGAAAGCCATGGACCAAAAAAACATTTGTGCACTAATTCGTTTGAAATTAATGCGAGAAAATTGTTGAAACGCGCACCATAATGAAGAAAAGTCCGCCTCTGATGAGTATTTTCATGGCTCTAAAATATGTAAGGAGGAAAAAAACAACATTTGGAATATGCAAATATGTATGTAAAAGCTGGTTTTTTTACAATTTAAGCCGACCTAACAAAAAAAGGAAAAGCAGTTTCTCGGCGCCGGGTTTATGTAGCCGCCCCAGCGCCGATGCATCTTTTTTGGAATGAAAAAGCCGCTTTCTGGCGCAAACTGGGAGCGAAAGTTCGAGCCTAATTTCCAGATTTTTGAGAAATTCTTATAAAGTTCGAAAATTTTGGAATTTTTTACATTTTTGTGAAAAAAGAAGCTATTTAACCTTTTTCACCCAGTAATGAAATTGGAAAAGCATGGCAAAGGAAGGCGATTTAAGAATTGAAGGGAAAAGAGAAAAACGAAAGGAATGAATGATCGAAGGAATGAGGCGAAGTGTACAATTTGCCGAGTTTAAATAGGGAATTTTCGTGTTAATTTGGCAGTGCATAAATTGGTGCATACCAGGGGTGGGACAACTCTCGCCTCTCGCCAACTCTCGCCATTTTTGGTACTCTCGCCTCTCGTCTCTCGCCTCTCGTTTTTTGGGACGAGAGGCGAGAGTTGAAAATACACCCCTAAAGATTGAACTTTTGAGCAGCCAGAAAAATTTTCAAATTTACGCGAAAAAAAAATCTTAAATCTCTTTCTTTCCTTCCTTAATGTTTTCTCTATTTTTGGATAGCTCCAATTCAAATATGGTCTGCTGGCTAAACCTTCTGCCTTTCATTATTTTTCTCTTGGGTTCAATTCCCCAACGGTACAGAATTTTTTAAATAATTTCTTTAAATTATTTTCAATTGAAATTTTAATTAATAAAAAATATTTCAATTTAAAAATTATTATTTTTTCTTTTTTTAAACAGCCTAAAACTGCAAATTTAACCAAAACTTTGATCATTTTTTGACAAGTTCTGTTAATATATTACACTCAAAATTTTAGAATTTTTCCGGCGGCGCCTATCGGCACCGCCGGACCCCGCACCCAATGTTCCAAAAAATTTTTTTTTGGAAAAACAGCGCCACAAAAAAAGCGACTTAAAAACAAAAAATTTAAAAAACAAGTTTTGGTCATTTTTTGAATAAAATCTGTTAACAAATCCGAAGACAATTTTCAAAATTTTTTCGGCGGCGCCTACCGGCACCGCCCGACCCCAACTGTCCCCGAAGTTTTAAAAAACGGCACCGCAAAAAAAAGGTGGAAAAAATGGACAAATAATAAAGTTTGTTTCTAAAATAAATATATTTCATGAAAATATTTTTTAATTTTCATGAAAAAATTTTAAAGATTTTTGTTTGGATTTTTCATGACTTGGACTCGGTTTAAAAACTAGAACTCTGACCCGGCTTTCTGTACCCGGCAATACCCTGACCCGGTATTTGCCCAAATACCCAGGCCCGTACCCCTAATTTAATATACGATTTTGAAGTTTTTTAAATTAAAAAATAAGGCTACAGAAAAAAATTGAAAAACTCTCGCCTCTCGTCCTCTCGCCTCTCGCCAACTCTCGTGTTTTTGGGGACTCTCGCCTCTCGCCAAACTCTCGCTCTCGTCTTTTTGGGGACTCTCGCCTCTCGCCAAACTCTCGCTCTCGTCTTTTCTGAGACAAGTCACACCCCTGGTGCATACCTTACCTATGCGAGTTGTTGAAGTTCGTTTTGCGAATTCAATGCGTGAAAGGAACTCAAAATTTTTTGTGTTTTTATTTTTTAGCAACTAAAAAACTATAAATTTTTGAAAAAAACTATTTTCAACTATTTTGGCGTTTTGCCAAAATTTGTTAACAAAAATGCAATACAAACGAAAAATACACCCCTAAGAATCAACTTAAAATTTTTTTCAAAAAATACACCACTGAGAATCGACCCGGAAATTTCAAAAATACACCCCTGAGAAATGAAAAATTTCTCGAAAATTCATATCCAAAATTTATTTATTTATTTATTGACAAGAATGTGTGATTTTAAAAATTATTTATCTCAATACTGATTTAGAATAATTTTGTTACCGTTTTTAAGAAAATTTTCGATTTTACACCCCTAAATTCGGAACTTTTAACAACTATTTACCCATTTTTAGCAACTATTTTGGGGATTTTTTAGAAACTAAAAATTAATTATTTTGACACTTTTTAGCAACTATAAATCGTATCCCTAATAATGACTAGGGTTTGTAATTATATGATATAAACTAGCGGGTGCGTGAACCGTCGGATCTGGGCTTGGGATAAAGCGCTTCGCGCTTCTTGAGCTTCGCTACCTAGGCTGTAAAGCGATTCAAATTGATCGAATTGGTTGGAGAGATTTTTTTGAATTTTTAAAAAATTATTATGGGTTTTTAGTCCACATCGAGGCTCAAGACGGGCGCTTCGCGCCCGTTTTTCAAATTTTGTTGGCCTTACAGAGATTAGAAGAGGTACAACTGTGATTAGAAAAGGTACAACAGTGATAGAAGAGCTACAACTGTGATTAGAAGAGGTGCAAAAGTGATAAAAGAGGTACAAACTGTGATTAGGAGAGGTACAATGGTGATTAGAAGAGGTACAAAAGTGATTAGAACAGGTGCAAAAGTGATTAGAAGAGGTGCAACAGAGATTAGAAGAGGTACAACAGTGATTAGAAGAGGTACAACAGAGATTAGAAGAGGTACAACTGTGATTAGAAAAGGTACAACAGTGATAGAAGAGCTACAACTGTGATTAGAAGAGGTGCAAAAGTGATAAAAGAGGTACAAACTGTGATTAGGAGAGGTACAATGGTGATTAGAAGAGGTACAAAAGTGATTAGAACAGGTGCAAAAGTGATTAGAAGAGGTGCAACAGAGATTAGAAGAGGTACAACAGTGATTTGAAGAGGTACAACAGAGATTATAAAAGGTACAACAGTGAATAGAAGAGGTACATCAGTGATTAGAAGAGGTACAACATGGTTTAAAATTATATAAATAAGGAAAAGTTTTTTATTAAAGAATAAAAATCGAATGCATTGAATATTTAAGAAATTTGAAATGATATTATTTTTTACAGATAAAAAATAATAATGAAATTATTTATTAAAAAAAAATTTAAAATTTACAACCAAAGCGAAGGCGCAACCGAAATGCCGATGGCGTCCGGCGTCATTCGAGTGCCGAATGTTTGTGCCGAGTCGGTGATGACGCGAAAAGTGCCAAACAAAAGGGCCAACAAATGTTGCCAATCACACAGGGATTCTGAGGTCTTGACGATGTCAAAAGTAAAATCTGATCACGTATTCGTGATCAGCGTCATAAAATAGCCCTAATGACATGTTTTTGGATGATTTTTGACGAAAAAATTTTTTCACTCAAAAATCCTGGTCACCCCCCTTTGGTCCCGAATCTCAAAATCGCTTTTATTTTTATATCTTTTTTTAAAGAAGTGATAAAAATACCAAATAAAATTTATATAATAGAGCAAAAAATTGCGGATTTTTGTAGTATTTTACTTTTCCCGAATAGCTTTTCAGAAGGCAGCTACGAATTTTTTTCTGAAAAATCGAAAATTTCCAGAAATTCTTGAATAACTTTTTTTCTTTTGAGGATAGAAATCCCAAATAAATCCCATAAAATTCTCCTTATTTTTCTCCATTTTTAAAGCTTTAATTCACTTAAATCGACCAATCTGCCACAGAGTTATGAATTTTCAAATATTAAGCCAAAATCCCGAGGGCCAAAAAATTGCCAAAAAATAAAGAATTTTTAAAATATTCCAAAAAATCTGAAACTTAAAATAAACATCATATTTGTGCTCAGGACCCTAATTTACCCCAGAAAAATATTTTTCACCCTCTTTTTCAACCCAAAAAAAATTTTTGAAAATTTCTAGGGGGCCTAGCTCGAAAATTTTTGAAAATTTCCCTTCATATAGTATACCATTAGATAGAGCTTAAAAAGTTCTACAATTTTGCCCTAAGGCATTTTTTGGCTAAAACCGATCCCTGAAGAGTTATGGGCCCGGGACTCAAATGTCCCGCTGAGGCCAAAAAAATTTTCTATTTCCGGGAAAAAATCGAAAATTTTCCGAAAAAATTACCAATCGATAGAGCTCGAAAAACTATGTTTTGGAAGTGGTCTTCGTTTTCCCGGGAAAATTCGTTAAAAAATCATAAAATTCAAAAACCCGAAAACCGTTTTTTAGGCCTAACTTGAAAAATTTTGAAAATTTTCGAAATTTTAAAATTTCAAAAAATCGGGCTTTCAAAGCTCTACAATAAGTCCTCTGGCCACCCCCCGCTCAGATCAAACCCTGGCGCGGTATTCACCTGGTACTGAAGTGTACTTTTTGAGCACGCTTCAGTTGCCATTTTTTGCAGGCCAGGGGTTTGCTCAAAAAAAATTTTAAAAAATACCAGCATTTAGAGGACACTTTGGCGGAGTGCCCTCACAGCGGGCACTTTTTGATTCGAGTTTTACAAAAAAAGTTAGGGGCCGTCAAACGCACGAAAAAATGAGAAATCAGTCCCTGGTACTCAGTTGGCCCTTGGACCGGAAAACCTATATTTTTCCCGGATGCTCCTCAAAAAGTTGTAAGACCCTTCCACTACTTTCAGGGCGCTCCCGGCCTTCGGCCGGGAGAAAATGGTTTTAGCAACGAAACTCCTTGTCAATATAACATATATAGTAAATCTCGAAATATGGCCATAAAATATGGACCAAAAATCGCGAAATATGGACATAAAATGGCAAAAATATGGACATAAATTTTCCGAATTTATGGGTAAATTTTCAAATTCATTAAATTCTAGTAAAATACATCTAAAATGGCTAAATACGGTATAAGAACTCGTTTTTAGAAGAAAACAAGCAATTTCTAGAGAAAAACGACCAAAAAAGCGAAATTTTGCTTTTTCGGTTATTTTTGACATAAATTTATTAATTTTTAAGAAAATTTAAATTTATTCAATATTCTCGAGAAAATTTTGGAAAAATTGTTTTTTTTTGAAAAATTTTTCGGTTTTTGGGGTCAAATAGGCCAATTTATCTGTTGGGGCCGTTCTAATAGAGGTTGTTTGGAAAAATGCCAAAATATGGACATAAAATATGGGCTTAAATGTCAAAATATGGAAAATTATGGAACATAAATCGCGAAATATGGAAAATATGGATATAGAACTCCTTCCTAGAGGCTTCAAACCAAGCTAAAAACATGTTTTAATGCGTTTCAGGCCTCCAACAGTCCAGAAAAAAATATGGATTTCCATATAATTACAAACCCTAATCATGACTTTTCTAGAATTACCCAAATTAAATATTCTTGGTATCATTCGATAGCCAAATAGAAGACACCACCGTAAAGTTTATTATTTGAAGCGATTAGGCAATTGCACTTTATGCGAAACCAATACATACATACATCGTATAAAACGAGCATATTATATTGAAATCAATACACAAATAAAAAACGCAGAACATCTTTAAAATTTTGCATGCAGAAACCCTTCTTATACCAAGCTATTTTCCTGCAAAATTTCAACTATATTTCGTACGTTCTAAAAATGAATACATAACATGGTAATTTTTAACAACTACCAATAACGATAAGAGGGCGAAAAGCTCGATTAAACGTTGCACTACTCATATTCAACTTAAAACAAAAAAAGGAATCAAAAAAAGAATGGAGGAGGAGCCGATATTTTTCACTTTGTGAAAGCCACTGCACGCCAATGCGTCGCTGGTTCAGCTTTTTTCAAGCACATTCCGCAGAAAACCGGTTAAAAACCCATTTTTTTCGAATTTGTGTCCCAAAGTTTTTGACTGTTTGAATCGGACTAGGGGTCCGAATTTGATCGGGATGGGTGCTGAATCGGTGATCAGTAATACCCAAAAAGTCATGTACTAAGAAAATTTGGATAGTCTTCGATTGAACGCTTAAGTGCCACAAAATGGTCATTTTCATGCTGATTTGCTTATTTTGTGCCATGATTCACGGAATCACTGTCATGGTTACCTGAATTTCACGGTTTTTTCTGTCACGGTCACTATTCACGGGGTCAATTCACGGTTTTCCGTGATATTTAGACTGGATAAAATTGAAATTTCAGACTTAATTATTGTTTTCATATATAAACTTGGTCATTTTTTGAGCAAATTTTGCTAAGTAATCGAGTAAAATTTTCAAAAATTTCCCCGACACTCAAAAATTTATGCTGCCATTTCTCTCCTCCAGTGCCATTCTCATGCAACGGAAGAAAACCAATAGGGCAAACGGAAAAGGCACATAAAACACACATAAAATAAAAGCAAATCCACCACATTCCATTGCTATTGCTATGCCGTGTTTGTGGAGCGAGACAAAAAAGGAAGCGGCGTCTTCTTTTTATTTTGAAATGGCATTACGCCAAAACTAATAAAATTTAAAATTTATCAAATATTCACCGAAAGAAAAACCGAAGAAAATTCAAATCAATTAAGGATAATTAAATTAATTAATATTCAGAAAAAATTGGAGAGGAAAATTTAAATGAAATTGTCTTTTTTTTGATATTGATGATTGGTGGGTAATATTTCCGTAAACATTGAAACATCGATACAAAATGACGTTTCTATTTTGGTTTTCCCATAATTTTTTTTTAAATTCTACGCCCGCGATTATCTGATAGGACAATGATATCAATAAATTTTCTTCTGAAGAAGCGAAGAGTTAGCCCAAACGTTTTCCTTCCTTTCTATTTAATGATCTATCATTTCAGATATAACAGTCAAAATTTAATCGGCCGGCTAAAAATGAATTCGGTAGGATTTTATGAAAATAGTTTGAAAAAATTGAAAATTTCTTTCAAAGATTTAATGGAAGCTAGTAGAAGGATACCTTTTTGAGTAATATTCCAGATGTTGCCAATTGTTTAATGGCACCCCATACCTCAAAAAAGCATTATTCTTTGGCTAAAAAATATCATTAGAAAATAGCGGGCGTAGATACTGAAAAAACTGTTCTTATAATTTTAATTTTACAATTAGAAACGCCAAAGGTTACAATTATAGTAAATGCCAAATAGGTTGTAAGAATAGGCTCATTTGCTACAATTTAGAACAGAATGTAATCGGCAAGAAAGGGTTTTTAAACTAATTTCAATGAAAGAACTTCATAACAAATAAATTAATGACTTCTCTAAATGAATTGCCTGCAATAAAAATGCTAATTTTCTAAATTCGCATGTGCCAACCTTGAGCACCTTCCATTAAACACCATCTTTTTTGAGGCAGACAATCAATGAAACTCACAACGTTCGGTTGTAATTAGTGGGGCTGTTAGTGGAATAGAAATGTTAAATTTTTTGCCTATCAAATATTCGCAATAAATGCCCATCTATTTAAAAAATATTCTATTCTATTAAAATGTTCTGTATTTTGCTATATATTAAGAATAGCCGTACATCTAAAGGCGTCAGTAATTGAACAAATTTCTCAAATTTCAAGAAAGGTTCAGGCAGTCGCCGTAAAAATTGTCTATATAAAAACAATGGCGATACGCATTTCTGCACTAGGTCCTTTTTCAAAATTGATGTGCTTTTATTGAAAAAACATGTTTAACGGGCCACAAATTAATAGACAAATTCAGGCACATTCTTAAAAAATTCTGCTTTTAATTAGTTCATTTAATAGATTATGCTTTTGCTTTGTTTTTTTAAATTCTACGCCCGCGATTATCTGATAGGACAATGATATCAATAAATTTTCTTCTGAAGAAGCGAAGAGTTAGCCCAAACGTTTTCCTTCCTTTCTATTTAATGATCTATCATTTCAGATATAACAGTCAAAATTTAATCGGCCGGCTAAAAATGAATTCGGTAGGATTTTATGAAAATAGTTTGAAAAAATTGAAAATTTCTTTCAAAGATTTAATGGAAGCTAGTAGAAGGATACCTTTTTGAGTAATATTCCAGATGTTGCCAAGCAATGATTTTCAAATTTACTCAAAAAAGCATTATTCTTTGGCTAAAAAATATCATTAGAAAATAGCGGGCGTAGCTCTCCTGTCAGTGTTTTCGGCACAGAGGGCGCATGGCACTGCTGCTGCTATGCTGGCACTGTCATGTTGAAAGAAGCCGTTGTAAAAATAGGCTCATTTGCTACAATTTAGAACAGAATGCCGAAAGCGATATTGTTTTTCATTAATGAAAAAAGAGATTGTAAATGAATATGAATGGACCAGGATGACACTAAGCCGGCAACTGCAATAAAAATGCTAATTTTCTAAATTCGCATGTGCCAACCTTGAGCACCTTCCATTAAACACCATAATGGTCAGCAGACAATCAATGAAACTCACAACCTTCGGTTGTAATTAGTGGGGCTGTTAGTGGAATAGAAATGTTAAATTTTTTGCCTATCAAATATTCGCAATAAATGCCCATCTATTTAAAAAATATTCTATTCTATTAAAATGTTCTGTATTTTGCTATATATTAAGAATAGCCGTACATCTAAAGGCGTCAGTAATTGAACAAATTTCTCAAATTTCAAGAAAGGTTCAGGCAGTCGCCGTAAAAATTGTCTATATAAAAACAATGGCGATACGCATTTCTGCACTAGGTCCTTTTTCAAAATTGATGAGAACGGACGAAGAACGAAGAATGCCGAGAAGACGATCTTTGCTCCTAGCGGCGTCAATGATCGCCGGGAGCCTGCTTTTAATTAGTTCAATTAATAGATTATGCTTTCGCTTTGTTTTTTTAAATTCTACGCCCGCGATTATCTGATAGGCCAATGATATCAATAAATTTTCTTCTGAAGAAGCGAAGAGTTAGCCCAAACGTTTTCCTTCCTTTCTATTTAATGATCTATCATTTCAGATATAACAGTCAAAATTTAATCGGCCGGCTAAAAATGAATTCGGTAGGATTTTATGAAAATAGTTTGAAAAAATTGAAAATTTCTTTCAAAGATTTAATGGAAGCTAGTAGAAGGATACCTTTTTGAGTAATATTCCAGATGTTGCCAATTGTTTAATGGCACCCCTACCTCAAAAAGGCCGGCCATATTTTTATTAAATGACTAATTGATTGAATGATTGCCATTGAAATGAGTCTCATTGAGCGTTTTGATTGAGGAGGAGTGTCTTTTGTTGTGTTGCTTCGTTTCATTGTCGATAATCGATTTTATAGAGAATGTTTTATCTAAAACTTGAGTAATTAAACCGGTATGTTAGGTCATATTGCATTAATTTTGGGTAAATAATTACCTATGGTATTCCCTTTTTGGAAAAATTTCAAATTCTTTTTAATCGAATAGGTGTTAACTAGAATTGTACGGGACCATGACTGGTACTGAAAAAAAACTTACAACTGCTACCTAAGTCCCGGAGTGTCAAGTTGTGATGTTAATTGGCTGTTGAAGCGATGCCCAATTAGTGAAAAGGCGACGGCGTTTCCATGGGACGACGACGAAAATTGGGACGACACATTGAACAGTGTCCAATTTGATTTGCGGGGTTCGCCCGGTTGCGCACATTGTGCCGCGGTAATTAGTCGGAAAGGCTTTAATCGCATTGTATTTAATTTTAAGCCATTGCAGCCACCAGCGGACGAAGAAAAAGAAGAAGCGGGTCAAAGCATCGAAACGTCGTATGACTGCGCGGAAGCGAATTAATTAATTAAATTTGAGAAATGCTCGACGATCTCACCAATTGGAATTTTAATTGATGCTCTCTTTTTTTCTAAGAAATGCTTTTGTTGATTCTTTTTGTTCGAATATATGTTTATTTATTTGTTTGCTTTTTGTGGGAAAATACATTACCAAAATTTAACAAAACTTAAGATGGTCTCCATTAAAATGGTCAAAATGATTCACACGGCGATGGAAATTTAAATACCAATGAATGAACACAGCATAGAATTTTGGTGTGCTGCTGGTGATTATTATAAGAGTCCTTCTGTTCCCATATCAAAAAAAAATCATTTTTAATTTATTAATAATTTTTATTTGTAAAACAAACAAAAAGTGTAATTTTTCTCATAGAATTATAGACTTTTGAATTTAGAAATGGAAATACAAAAAAATAAAATTGAATTAAATTTTAAGAATATTAAATTAAAAATTAGGCATTCAAACTCAAATGGTGAAAATCCAAAATAAGGGCTAAATAGGGAGAAAGAAAATGCGAAATATGCCAAAAATAGGGATGAAAATGGCAAATAATGATTGATGCAAAACTTCAAAGATTGTTCTTTTTATATCGAAATAAATTAAATGTGTGAAAAGAACTTTTTTTATTTTTAAACTTAAAATTTTTGAAATTTTCTTTATTTAACTACCATATTAATGTTTGTTATGTATGCTTCTAATTGTTTTATTATTAGGGATAGTATGCCATTTTAATTAAAATAAGGATCGCCTTTCAACCTTATTTCTGCCAAAACGGTAACTGACCTAAGAATACCAATCAACGACTTAGTCCGCTTCACCTTTTGCGGTGTTGGCGACAGTGTGATCACGACTTTTGAAAGGTAATTTAATTTTAATTTTTTGTATACGAAATATGAATAGGTAAATAAATAATATGTAAATAATTTTTAAGTGGTTTTGAAGCTGTTTTTTGCTATAATAAAAGTCATAATTTATTTAAAACTTCGAAACCAAATAAATGATGATTGTTAAGGGTTGTGCTTACTGTAAGTATAGGCAGTTGCACGTTCGATTAACTATGGATGTCGTTGATGACCCAAGCTTTAATATCTTGTATGTTTTACTATTATTTAAAAGATTAATGAAATTGAGTTCTAAAATGATTTGCGAAAATTTATAAAATCTGTATTTAAATTTTTTTTCTCTTAAGAAATTAAGAAACTAATGAAATTTTTATCACGTTCTGAAATGATTGGAATTTTTTTAAAAGTGTAAAAAGGGTGGCTACTCGATTTTACGAGCTCGATATTTGATAAATTTGACTAATTCTTTACGATAATTTATAATAATTCTTGATTTTAATTCTTTTCTCTTAAGAAAGATGACTTAGCATTGTTCGACCGATTTTTGAAAAAAAAATTCCCATTTGGTGGGTCCCCAGTTTCGCGCTCGGGAAAATAAAATTTTACATTACTTACTAACTTATTTCTGATTATAAAGTTATAAGGTTACTCTTTATGAATCATCTAGTAATAAGAACTAAAACAAAACTTTGTTTTTTTCTGACTTTTTAAAATTGTCTTTCATTGAAAGACTTTGACGAACCTGTAAGAATTCGAATTATTATTTTCTTTACTTCGAAGGTACGGAAGCCATGATTTGCCAGGCTCAAGCATATAATTGATTACAAAAGTGAGATTTCTCGGCTTGCAAGAGGCCGAACTGCTGGTTTTATGACAAAAGTAATTATTTCTTGCTTCAAGAATAGGATAAGAATTCATAATTATTGGATAAAAATAATTCAGCAACAGTACGCAAATGAGACGGGCTATGAATCCCCCCCCCCATTAGGGGCTGTGGGGCCACTTCAACAATTTTTGGCTTGTAAACTTGCTCAATTTGCTGCTCATCCAAAATGGAAAAAAAAATTTAAATGGCAAGAATTTAACCAGAATTAAATATTTAAATGCAATTTAAAAAACCAGAACCCTCAAATCATTAATACCCGAGGCTCTTAAAAATTAAAAATAATTAAATCTCCTTTAGCCCTTAATGAAATTGTGCCAGAAGGCACTGAGATGAATGATGATTATAACGAAGAAGAGGGAAAAGCAGTCAGTTTATATGAGAAAATGACTTTTTAATTGACAAGAAGCATTTTCCACTATTATGCAAGACAATAAAAAATAGGTAATTTGTCATTGCTTGAGGACAAATTGACAAAGCGAAGCATTTGAGGGACAATTATAAATTTAATGGCAGCCTCATTTTTGTTAATGAGAAAATGAGAGAGTGGTCGAAGGAAAAAGTGGGTCAAAGGAACATAATTTGATGAAAATAGATAGGGCAAAAAACCTTTGTAAAATTGACCATTTTACATTTTGAAAAGGAATTGCCAAAAAATGAAAAAGGCCCGACAAAATTTATAAAACTAAAAAAATTAAGACAAAAGTGTTTAAATATTATTTGCCTTTTTATCCCTATTTTGTTTTTTGCATCATCAGGAGACCGGAAATATTAAATTTTCTGATCCCGCTGCTAGATTGGTGCAGTATTGAAATTCCGAAAAACTCATAATTGAAATAAAAAGTTCTCCAAAATTAAGTAACCAATAATTTGAGTCGTGGGGGAGGAGGGCCCGTTGGTGCCTATAGGCACCACCAGGAAAATGAGAAGAAAAAAGAGGTGTGTGGGCGGTGCCGAGAGGCGACACTGGGAAGGCCTTGAATCCCGTCAAAAACCAAATTTTCAGATCCTGTTGCGGGATTGGGATTCCAAAAATCAGGAAACAAGTCAATAAATTCTCTGAATTTCTCATCGGAATTCAATTTGACCAGGTCGTTGACATTTTTCTCATCGGGTTTTTCAAAAAATTTAGACATTTACTTAATTGCTTCAATAAATTCAATTATTATTAATCATCCTTTTGGGAAGCTTCTTGTTCACCCCAAAAAATATATATTAAAATTTATTATTATAAAGCCAAAAGATTCGAAATTGTCAAAAACATGAATTATTAATTTATCGGCTAATAATAAGTGAAAGGCGATCGGAAAAGAGAACATGATATGATGATCAGAAAAGTTAAAGCCTAAGAAGGTGAAATAATAATAAAGGTAGTTAAGCAATATTAAGAGTGAAACCCGACAAAAATGATCAAGAAAAAAGAAATATTGTGAGAAAGAGTAAAGCTTGCTCAAGGCGTCTGACAATGAGAAAGAGATTTGTGATCAAAATGATTGTTGAAGAAAAATGATTGTTGATCAAAATGAATCTGATCAACAATCATTGGGAAAGAAGGGAAGAAACTGTTCAAAAATGATCAGCTAAGAGAGCGATCGGAACAAAAGGAATTGAGAGATGGTGAAAGAATGTAGAGGGAACCCAATCATAAAACTGATCAAATATGCCCTGTTAGGAGAGGGTAATTAAAATCTGTCGTTCTCTCTGCAAGTTAACCAACGTTTGTTTTGACGGAACGTTCGCTGCTTGCGGAGTGTTTGAGCCTTTGTTTAAGACGGTTTCTTAAGCGGCGGTTAAATCTGACAAACAGCCGCGGGCGGAAGTTTGGAAAGAGCAGGTGATGCCAAAGGCATCGAGGAACCTGCTGTGTCAAATTCTGGGCTAACTCATGGGCTAAGAGGCGAATGGCAAGGGAAGGACAACGGTACAATACTTGAAAAAATCGAATTTTTATTTCATGCTTACCCCGCGGCACCCGGCACGGTCCACCAAAAAATAAATGCCCAAAATAATGTTAAATCCATAAAATGTACGCCTCTCTAATCGGGCGATTATGCTTAATTAGCGAAATTGAAGAGACACTAATTAACCAATGACAAATGGACATTAGTGTATGACAAGGCTCCCTTCCATTGACCATACTGAATTTCAAAGTACGGGTAAGCCGTTTTGCAAGTAAATATCTTAATTTTCAATTCCAAGTACACATCGGAGTTTTTATTTTATACAAATAAATTATCGGAATGGAATTTATTCGACATTTTCTTTTTTTGGTGCGAATAAGGTGGGCGGGGGGGGGGAGAGCGGCAATGTCATCATTCGCTGCCGAGAATTTTGAGTTTTTTGATGATTTTTTTTGACAGATAATAGCCCAAAAATACCGAATTTTATTTCTGAAGGCACACGCGGACTCTGTAATTAAGGCCGAATTTTGCACTCAATTAATTCCACCCTTCCCCTGCCCCAACATTTCGTTATCATTCCAGAAAATGCAGTGAAAGTAACAAATTTAAATTTATAAAAGAAATAAACTCGAAACGGAAATTCCAAGAAATTATGCCCTGTATTAAGCTTAAAGCAATTTTACAGGAAACTGTGGCAAAACGCATCAAAAGATTAGTAAAATATTGCAAATATTGCATCATTTCAAATATATAATAAAAGCTTCAAAAAAAATTATTATTTATAAAAAAAAATTCCCATTAAAAATTCTGAACATAAATAAACTTTTAAATGATTGCCATTTTCTTCGTCCATTTGTTTTTTATTGGCATTCAAGGAACTGAAGAAGACTTATTCGCAGATTTATGGAAAAACCTGATACCCATGAAGCCACAAAAGTTAGCAAAAAATTACGAAAGAAACTTAAAACGCGAAAATTGGATTCATCAAAATATCCGTAATGTTGATAAAAATTTATTAAAAACAAGCTTAAAAGCTGAAGATGTTAGCAGTGAGCGTCAAAATGAAGAAGATATTAAGCCAAAAATATTAGAAGAAATCAAAAAAGAGACATTTTCGGACGAAGAACAAAATGCAATGAATGTAAGGACAAAATTAAAGTTTCCAAAAAAAGAAATATACGACGAAATGATCAGTGATGGCATTGACGAGAAACAAGCCGGTGATCAGAGCAATTCGTGTTCTTCAAAAACTGACGATTTGGGTCACTCTTCTGATTCGGTAGAGGCAATAATTTAATATTTTTTAAATTTTTTTCAATAAAATATTTATGAAAACTCCAAATTTTATTATATTTGCGTATGTCGCTGAAAATCATGCAAAAATATTTTGGCGGTATTTTCCATAAAATTTAAAGCATTTTAAATCAATTCGGTAAATTCCCTTCCTGAGATTATCATCTGTTAGCTTAATATGAAAAAGTTTCAGAATGTAAAAAGCAGCGAGGAATATGATGAAGAATTGGAAATCATAAAAAAATATAATTTGATGAAAAAAGAATTAAGGCAAAAAAACATTTATAAAAATTTATCATTTTATAATTTTGAAAAAGAAATTGCGAAAAAATTGGGGAAAAGCCTAGACAAAATTTATGAAATGAAAAGGAAATTAAGACAATCACAGAAGCTAATTGAAGAAAAGGAGGAGATAAATGAAGACACAAAAAGGGAATTGGTCAGAAAATTTGAAGAAATGCGAAAAGAAAAAATTTATGGGTTTAAATTAGAAAATAAAAACATAGCGAAAATTGAAAGAGAAATTGCGAAGGATTTGGGAATTAGTCGGACAAAAATTTACAAATGGAAAAAGGAATTTGGTAAAATAATAATAATATCGAATAAAAAGTGGAATCCTAATTAACTAATTAATTAAAACAATTAATTTTACCAAAAATTTAGGAGTGGTGAGAAAATTCTCAAACCAACGAAAAATTGAAATAATTGAGAAATTTGAAAAATGTAAAGAACAGTTAGAAAAGCATTTCAATTTGAAAACAACTCAAAAAATTGAAGCAAAAATTGCGGAAAAATTTGGCGTCAGAGTGAGGACAATTTTCGATTGGGGGAGAAAACTCGGACAATTCATCCGTAATATTTTAATTTATTTAATTTAACTAAATTATATTTAAAATAAATATTATTTTAGCAAAACAGAAAAAATACACAAAAACTGAAAAATTGGAATCTGTGGAAAAGTTTGACCGAATGAAAAAGAAAAATCCGAATTTGAGTGGTGCACAAATTGCCAAAAAGTTGGAAATTCGCATGAGAAATGTAAGAAGATGGAGGAAACAATTTGGAACCGATTGAATGTAAAAGAAAAAAACACCAAAATTATATAAAATTGTCACCCAAATTCTCTTTTAAATTAGTTTGTTATGTAGATATTTAAATTCTCTTTTCTTCAATTTTAATTTCTTTGTGGGTAATAACAAATTTGCCTATTTTTCATTTTGTTTATAAATATTTTAAATAATGTTTGTATATTTTAAATCATTGAAGATAAATTATTCAAAAAAAAATATATATTTTATTCATTTATTAAAACATTTAAAAAAAAGATTTATTGAAGAAAATTTTGAAGTTTAATTATTCATTTTCCAATTTCGTTTTATTCTGTCCCATCTAACGCGTGCCCGGAAAATGAGTCAGTGATAAAAAATATTTTAAAATAAAGATTTGCAGCATTAAGCATTGTACTAGGTATAAAAAGTAGAATTCTATAATAACATCGTTCTGAATTCCGAACCCCGGGCCGAATTCGAACAAAAAGCCGAAAACCCAAATTTTTGAATTTAGCATTTTTGATTCAAAACCGGTTTAAATGCACGGAAACAAACTACATAAACCAATTCTTTCCTTCAATGTTAGATCGTTTACGGCGTTTTGAATCAACAATGCTAAATTCTAAAATTTGGACTTTCGACTTTTTGTTTGAATTCGGGTCCATGTTTCGGGATTGGCCGAAAGGGATACCAAATTCGTGATCAATAATCTCGAAAACTTAAGAAACTTGTTTTTATGACATTAAACTGACGCATTGAAGATGAGCAAGCGTCAAATTTATATGTATGAATAAATAAAAAAGGAAGCAGGTTAAAAGCAAATTTATTCATTTCATTTTTTTATTACATTACTTCAAAAGTGTTCTACACTTTGTTTGAAGCTTCTAAAAAAATGAAAAAAAAGTGAGAGAAAAAGAAAGGCCGTTGAAGAGAAGATGACAAACATTTCAATTTGTTTTAAAAATTTAGCTGAAAATGACTCTTAAAAATGTAAAAATAATTTAAAAAATTTGCGGTATCACTAAAATATTCAGTTGGGCTTTTGAGTTTATCGGCTAATTTCGCAAATTTCCTCAAATTGAAAAAAAAAAAATCATTTATAAAATTGAGATTCAATTAGTACCATTAATTTCAAGTGGTCTATAGTATATGGAACTGAAGGGGGGGGGGGATTAATGATCAGTGATCACAAAGTATATTAAATTCATTAAGGCTAATTAGAGCAGAATGATCGCTTGTGTCTGTCGCTCATTCTCCCTCCCATCTCTCGCTGCTGCTCCGCTGCTCAATGCGATGGCGCAACGCGTGACAACGCGTTGCGCGTTGCGTCGTTTAGCAGTTGTCTCTAATTATCGGCCAAACGGTCTTTCTATCCAGTTTTGTTTCTTTTCTTCTCTGCCAAACGGTCTCTTTCACTCGGTACTTTCCTGTTATGTGTAGGGAGTGTAATTATATGGATATAAAATTGCGAAATATGGCCATAAAATATGGACCAAAAATCGTAAAATATGGACATAAAATGGCAAAAATATGGACATAAATTTTCAAATTGAGGGTATAAAATAATAATAATTGATTTTTGCACGCGCTCGAATATTTACAATAATAATATTTGTTTAAATATTTTCTTTTCATTCATTTTTTCCATAATATAAACGAATTATTTTGTACAATTTTTTTGAATAATGAAATATTTTTTAATATTTTTCATTTCTTTTTTAATATTTAATGACTGTCGCCCTTTCCCCGGTGATGAAAATGGTAAATTATACAAATATGAAAATTTAAATTTTTTTAAATTAAGAAAACGAAGAAAATAATCGCCAGGAATCTGGCGAGCGTTCTCGTACAAACACGGGGCGAGGCAAAAGTAATAATTGGGCACTTTTGCATTTGTTATAACTTTTGTTTTCCTTATTGAATAATACAAAATATTTACGCGCATTTTATTTGTTAAAAAATTCTCTATAATATCCAATAAAAATTATTTCGGAATTGCTAAGTTAAGCCAATGAAAAAAATTATGCAAAATTTTCAACCTCATTAAAATTCGAAAATTTTTAGTGCACCAAATTTTATTATAGTTTTTTATATTTTAATGCATTTTTCGTAAAAAAAATATCTGCTAAAATTCCGAAATATGTTTTTTTCTGCCAAATTCTTTGTGTTTTTTTTAAATTTTTTCTACAAAAAAGGTAAAACATAAAAATCCCAGCCCTATTCATAATGAATAATTTATTAAAATCAGGAAAGCTACCCGAAGAAGAAAAAGCAAAAATACTCAAAAAATTTGAAGATGAGCGAAATTCGTTTAATACTAGGCAACAAAATCTCAGAGAACATGCCAAAAATGAATTGCTGGGAAAAATTCTAAAGGCAAAAAATGAATTTATGGAAAAGATCGAAAACGAAAGGGCCCAAATTGCGGAAAAACTTTTTGCGAATTTGGAAGACGAAGCGATGGCGGAGCAAAGCGCAGAATCGCCGGGGGTCGACCAAACCGCGGAGAATCGAAGCACAGACGAACAACCTAAGCCAATGCCGAATGAAAACTGATGGATATGGATGTTGTAATTTATTTGTTGTTTTTTTCTGTGCCGCTTTGTTTCGTCGGTATTTTTCGTCACTTATTTTTGGCGTTTTTTGAAAAATTTCTTAACAAAACTATGTAATAAAACAGCATAACATAAAGTTAAGTTATTAATAGAGACCGACTTTTAAGGCATATGTCTTTTTTTTCTGCGCACTAGTTTCGACATATTAAGCATAAAAAACGCATTTTCCATTTGGTTTGAGTCTTATACGTTGAATTCTATTATGCCTTTAATGCCTTTTTTGGCATTTTGCCGTTTTGGTGTCTTTTTTGGCGTTTTTTCCCGAAAAACCCATTAAAAATGCAATACAATTGAGAAAATACACCATTAAAAATGATCCGAAAATTTTCAGAAAATACACCTCCTAAGAAATAATAACTATTCAAAACTTAATTTTTTAATAAATCAAAAATTTGGAAATTTCGTTGCTTATCTATAGGGCTGGGACTTTTAGTGACGAAAAATCTCGAAATAATTAACTAAAATAGTGAGTAAAAATGCCAAAATAGTGACAAAAAGTCCGAAATAGTGACGAATAGTGACATAATTTTCAGCCAAAAATTAAGCAAAAATAATTTTTATTCACTGATTGCATTGCAAATGAGTAGGGCTGGGATTTTTAAGGGCAAAAAAAAAAATAGGTACATAAAAAAATAATTTTTAAAATTAAAATTCTTGCCACGAAAATACCTTTTTGAGAAATTTTTTAAATTTCTTAGGAGTGCTTTTTGAAATTTTTTTTGTCGATTCTTAGGGGTGTATTTTTTGGTTTTATTGCATTTTTGTTAAGGAATTTTCCAAAATGTCGAAATAGTGAAAAAATAGTGACAAAACGCCAAAATAGTGGTTTTGAACTATTTTAGTGACGAAGTAGCCAAAATAGTGATTTTGAACTATTTTAGTGACGAAGTAGCCAAAATAGTGATTTTGAACTATTTTAGTGACGAAGTAGCCAAAATAGTGATTTCTAGTGACCGATAGTGACATTAGAATCGAAAAATTTAAACATAGAAATGCGTTTTTTGAGCTCCTTTCTTCAAATCAATTGAGCAAAAAAAATAGTTAAAACCTAAAATTCCCAGCCCTAGTTATCTATAGCAAAAATTCTTAATTCTCTTTTGAAAAAGTGACATAAAAAGAAAAAAATCCCCTTAAAAATTGACTCAAATAATCAAACGTATTAAAAAAATGAACTGACGAAGCGAAAAAAGCATGGGTGCGGGGTGATCGGAAGAGGCGGGTCATTTCAGCACGGAAAAGTTATCCAGAAATTAATTAATTATTTAAGTAATAATGAATAATAATAATAATAATAATAATAAATTATTTGGCTCTATTTAAGTTTATATGCCATGAAAAAGATACGACCATATAATAATTTGACAAATTTAATGCTCCATAACTTTTTCCTAGAAGCATCATTCTTGGTATCATTTGATAGCCCTAAGTGTCTTTTTGAATGGCACCAGAGACTTCCTTTCCTCGTTGTCTCATGGGTAACTCATAGGCATTTCCTAATTCTTAGGATCTTACTTAAAAATTCCCATCCTTTTAATTTCTCTTCACATTCCGCAATTTTACCTTAAATTCCTTTTCCTTTTGTCAGCGCAGTAGGGATGTGCGAGATTCTCGGTTCTCGATTTTCGACTCATGAAATTTTTTGGTTTTTAGGTCTCGCTTCTCGGGGTCATTTATCGGTCTCGGTTCTCGGTAAAATCATTTCTCGCACAAAATTCTCTACCAGTCATTACTATCAGCCGCATATTTCGCTTGACAGTACCCTATAAAAGCCAAGGAGATTACAGCTAAAGAAGAGAAGAGCATCCCATCCGTCCAACTTCTCTCCTCCCGCCCTTCTCTTCTCCATCTCATCCATTTTCTCTCGATCAGTTCGCTCTCCTCCGTCTGATCCCTTGCAACGCCGGCGGAGAAGGAAATTCTTCACCCTCCTTTTTCCGCTCTATCACCAGGGATGTCATTCCGAGGCCCCAAGAACTTTCGGAATTCCGAGGCCCAATTTTTTCAATATCTGAATCCGTTCCAACCCTGCCCCCATCCCTTCTTGGGACAGTATTCGATTCCTTCATCCCCTCTGGTCCCAAAGGACTAGAGCCCGGAAATTTCAAATTTGCGGATCCTGTTGCAGGATTGGAATTCAAAAAATTTTGCAGGACCGGATCCGGCCGGATTAATCCTGCAAATCCTGCATTTTAAATTTGCAGGATCCCGCGCAGGATTGCGGATTCTTAGAAATTTTGAAAAAATTTCAATGAAATTTCCAAAAAAAAAAACCTGACAAGAAATTTTAGGGGCTGGCGGGATGCATTAAAAGGGCGACTAAGATGTTTCGAATGGGTCAGACGGTAAAAAGAGATCGGAAATCAAATCTGTTAATGGTCAATAAATTTGACTATTTTTTGCTTTTCAAAATGCTTTTTTTCGGCGCAATTTTTTAAAAAACTAGGAACAAAGGGGTCCGCCTATGCAGATAGGCGCCGTCTGAATTTTTTTTTTTGAAAATTTTATCAATTAATTAACTGATTTTGACCAAAAAATGACCAAATGTCACACCTTTTAACTCAATTCTACAGGATTAATGTCGATCCAGTGGTGTTGATAAGCGCCGCCAGGAAATTTTTTTGCAAATTCTAGGTGAAATTTGAGATGAAAATTGAATTTATTTTGATTGATTTTATTATAAATTTATTCAAAAATTTTGGCATTCCGTCTTTTAAAATTTTCAAAGAATGTATGCGGATCCTGCCGGATTCCGCACAAAAATCAAATTTGCGGATCCTGTTGCAGGATTGGAATTCAAAATTTTTTGCCGGACCGGATCCGGCCGGATTAATCCTGCAAATCCTGCATTTTCCAAAAAATGCAGGATTGCGGACTGGGATCCTGCAAAATCCTGCGCAGGATCCGGTCCTGCTCCGGGCTCTACAAAGGACCGACCACCTGCCACTCCTTAGAACTTTTCTTCATTTTCGACAACTTCCATTAGACATGGAAGAAAGGGGACAAAAATAACGAAGAGGGGAGAAGGGAAACAGCAAAAGAGAATTAGCGTAATAAAATAAATATGGAGGGCTAACTAAACCCAAAATTCCGTCCGTACCGGAAGTATTCATATTTTGGGATTTTCTTTTTTTCGGGCCCGGCACACTTCCCAAATTTCTGTCGAATGTCTTTTGGAAAAAAAACAAAAAGTCAAGATTCTAATGAATTGATATGAAAATGTCCAAACATTAAAAATGTTGGTGATTTTTTAAAAGAAAAGCGAAATCGGGCAGTCAGAGATAAAGAGAAAGAAAAGGAGAAAAAGGGATGGAAATAGATAATAAAATGAACAACAGCAAAATGTTGAAAAAATTGCACACAAAAAGTGGACTTTGATGCTTTAATCTTCGCAAATTGCGCTTCGTTTTTTCAACTCTTCCAATAAGCCGGCAATACTTTTCAAAGCATTGGCCAAATGTTCCTTGATATTCTTTTTTTTCATCAAAGCCTTCTCTTTCAAATTTTCAATGGCTTCTTCCTTTTTCTTTTCCATTTTCTTTTTCTCCTTTTCCGTTTTCTTTTTTTCCTTTTCCTTTAATGCTTTCTGTTGTTCCATTTTCTTTATTTGTTCCTCGTGTTTTTTCTCGTTGGCTTCCTTTTTCTCCATTTCGTTTTTACATTCTTTTTCCGGACCTTTAAGAAATGCGTTAAATCCTTCCGTAAATCCTTCTGTTTCCGTTAATTTCCGCAATTCTTCTACCGACACATTACCAAACATTGCGACTTTCTCAGCTGTTTTCTCGTAATATTTTGGCTTACATTTCCCGTCCAAATAGTCAACCACCCCTTTGGCAGTCATTCGTTCTTTCGGGTCCAAATTTAACATATTCTAAATGATTATTAATGTAAGAATGAAGCTGGCTGGGTGGTTAAAATACGGAAAGTGGGGGGTTTATAAGAAGACACATAAAAAGAAAGGGTGGGGTGCCTCGCAGGGATGTGCCTAGGTTTCGCATTTCGCATTTCGCTTTTTGGCGCGAAAAGCGACTTTTACACCCCCTAAGAATTGGATTAAATTCCCATAAAATTTTTCAAAATTTTACCTATAAATTGGCTAATTTTCAATGAAAACCTGTTTATAAATGATCAAAATTTCCAATTTTTCCCCCGGCGGCGCCTATCGGCACCGCCGCGCCCCCAAAACTCCTATTTTTTCTTAGAAAATGGCCCAAAATCGCAAAATTTGGTAATTGATGAAAAACTGTTCTCAGCGGCGCCCCAAAACTCTTATTTCTCATTAGAAAAATGATAAAAATCACAAAATTTGATCATTTTTTAGTGAAAATCTGTCAACAAATTTTAATCAAATTTTCAAAAATTTTCCCGGCGGCGCCTGCCGGCGCCGCCTGCCCCCTCTTCACAAAAAGTTTTTTTGGAAAAAGCGCGCCTCAAAAAAGCGTTTTATTGATTTTTAAATTTGGAATAAAATTAAAAAAAATGATTTTTGCTTTATGATTTTAACTATTAAAAAGTTGTAGAAAAAATTTCGCATTTCGCATTTTCGCATATTTTGGCTTTTCGCATTTCGCTTTTTTTTTCATTTCGCATTTTTCAGTTTCGCAAATTTCGCATTTCGCTTTTTATTTTTAAATTTGGCCCATCCCTGGTGTATATTTCCTTTTGGCACCCCCACAAAGTGTCCAAGCCACGAAATCTCCAAAATTTTTCAAAATTTATAAAAACAAAATGAGTCTAATTTAGGATTTTTAGGGTTTTCGGGGTCGCTGAATACGAATATACCCTTTATATTACCCCTTGCCTAACCTTAGGCCCATCTGAATAATAAAAAAACTCAAATTCGAGACTTGGACATTTCGTGGGCTGGACATTTTGTGGGTCAGCGTTCCTTTAAAAAAAATTTTATTTACACTTTTAAAAGCCGAATTTGTCAAGCGGTTCTGATGGAATTAACGAATGGAAGAAAAGGGGGAATGGAAAGAAGGAACAACGACGACGACTAATTATTGTCAATTGAAAAATTAATGCAAAATTTTTATGCGGTAAAAATTTCTTTGATTACTAATTAAAATAAACATTTTGCATCACTAAATTTTCCAATAAATTAATCCCATTTTTGTCACTCAGCAAGAGACTTTGAAGAAGAAATTTCTCCATCACAACCAATAATACCTATTAGACAGTGTTACGAACCCCAGTACAGTACCCGCCGACTACAGAATGTCAATAATTTCTATAACTGTACTGGAAAACAGTCATTTGGTTTTCAGTCAAAGCAGCACAATGCCAAATCAGTTAATAAAATAGGTGCTAGGTCGTTTCGTAAAAACTGCCAAGTTTACAGATTTTTCGAGAAAATCCGTCATAACTTTTCTTAAAACCCAACCAAATTAAAGAAGCTTGATAGCATACGATAGCTCTTGGCTTGCTCTATTAGAATAAAAAGATTCAGAAAATCTTCATTGAGTTTTCAAAAGTTATGTCTATTTTTTTAACATTTTGGTCAGAATTGGTTGTGCACAGAATTGAGACCGAGAGATGACATAATAAAACAGCAAGAAATTTCTTATTCTTGAAACTATTGCTCTGGTCCTTAATTGGTCCTCAATTGAAGCCCTAATTTTCATTTTTTGATTTTAACTATGATGAAACCATTTTTCTAACAAATGAATGGGGAAAAAACAACCTTTTTTAATTCAATTGAAAACAATCTTTACAGAAAAGCTGTTTCAAAAGCAATGCTTTTGTTGAATGCTTTTTTAATTCAAAAATGGAAAGCTTTTACCACAGAAACATTTGAATGGTAACGAATCATTATAAATTTGAAAAAAAAATTTTCTTTCTTTTGCTTACCGCCCCGGCGGGCAACAACAGCGGTGGAAGAGCAGCACACACGCATCATTAAGCTTGCACATGAATTGACATTTGTTTGGTGCTTCATTATGGAAAAAATTAAAAACAAATTTTGCAAATATTAAGGAAAACAAAAAATGTAAAATATACAAATTCATAACTTGGCTCAATTTTAACTAAATTAAGATTTCATTGTAACATTCAATAGCTTTAAGTGTTGTCTATCAGAATATTAATTTAGAAGTTTTCTTTACAAAATCATAAAAAAGTTATGGTCATAAAAATTTCAATAAAACTTGAGTCAAATTGATTGTCCCAGAACTTTTTTGCGGCAGCAAGAATTTGTTTAACAAGAACAAAACTGTATGCCGAGCAGGGTTCAACTTTTGCTACAGGGCCAACTGCTTGAGAAAAGGTAGTGTTTTTGTATAATGCACATTTCGCCAAAAAATTTAAAGCATTTTTAAAGCTCGTAAATAGGGATGCGATTTTTAGGTTTTTACCTATTTTTTTGCTGAGCTCTCCGTGGCCTGAAACGCACGAAAAACATGTTTTTTTGGGCTGTTGTTAAGCTAGTTTTCGAGTTATTAGCACCTATTTTCTAGGTTTTTATTTTAGCACCTAAAAAACCTAAAATTTTTTTTAAAAATTTATTTTCACCTATTCTGGCGTTTTGCCCAAAATTTGTTAACAAAAATGAAATAAAAACAAAAAATGCACCCCTAAGAATTGATCTTGATCCTAAACTTTTAAAAATATACCCCTAAGAATTAAAAATATCTCAAAAAATCATCTCAAAAATTTTTATAGTTATTTTCTTGATGAGAATTTTTGATTTTACACCCCTAAATTCGGACTTTTTGGCCCTATTTTCCCATTTTTAGGGTGAGTTTTTTAGAACCTAAAACCTAACTATTTTGGCATTTTTTAGCACCTATAAATCGCATTCCTACTCGTAAGATAAAATAAATTTCAATAATAATTTTAAAAAAAGAATGCTCGTCGAAGAAAAATTTGCATTTTTGTTCGCAAAGTTTCATGAATAATTTCACCTCGGATTCTCATTCTTACCAGTGCAAATTTTTACCGGCTATTATTGGTAATAACGGTACTTGGAAAAATCGGTACCGGTACAAAACGGTAATTACTAGCTGGTACGGTATCGGTACAGGCCAGGGATGGGCCAAATTGAAAAATAAAAAGCGAAAAGCGAAATTTGCGAAACTGAAAAATGCGAAATGAAAAAAAAAGCGAAATGCGAAAAGCCAAAATATGCGAAAATGCGAAAAGCGAAATGCGAAAAGCGAAATTTTTTCTACAACTTTTTAATAGTTAAAATCATAAAGCAAAAATCATTTTTTAAAATTTTATTACAAATTTAAAAATCAATAAAACGCTTTTTTGAGGCGCGCTTTTTCCAAAAAAACTTTTTGGGAAGAGGGGGCAGGCGGCGCCGGCAGGCGCCGCCGGGAAAATTTTTGAAAATTTGATTAAAATTTGTTGACAGATTTTCACTAAAAAATGATCAAATTTTGTGATTTTTATCATTTTTCTAATGAGAAATAAGAGTTTTGGCGCGCCGCTGAGAACAGTTTTTCATCAATTACCAAATTTTGCGATTTTGGGCCATTTTCTAAGAAAAAATAGGAGTTTTGGGGGCGTGGCGGTGCCGATAGGCGCCGCCGGGGAAAAAATTGGAAATTTTGATCATTTATAAACAGTTTTTCACTGAAAATTAGCCAATTTATAGGTAAAATTTTGAAAAATTTTATGGGAATTTTTAATCCAATTCTTAGGGGTGTAAAAGTCGCTTTTCGCGCCAAAAAGCGAAATGCGAAAAGCGAAATGCGAAACGCCAAAAAATGCGAATAATGCGAAAGGCGAAATGCGAAAAGCGAAACCTCGGCCCATCCCTGGTACAGGCACTGGTACCGCCCTAATTTCGTGGGAAATGTAAATTTTCGGGTTTATGGAAATTCGTTCAAAATATACCATATTGAAAATAAAAAATTATTATGATACAAGTTGCTAATTAATTGTACGCATTTAAATGACACCGAATTTTTTGGCCTTCCTTCCCATGTTACAAGTCTTATCAAAATTAAATATAAATATATGCACTTAAAAAAAAGATGGATTTTAAATTTGAATGAATTTTTTCAGTTGATAAAGTGCGATTCACTTCAATGAGTTGTGTACCCACAAGGTCGGCTTGTGCCCGTGGCTACTATGAAGATGCATTTGTGACTTGCACTAATTTGTACTGCTGCCGGGCCGACCTTTGCAACGGCGTGCCCGACCGTGTGGTCCAACCGTGGGTCGAAAGACTAGGGGTCGGTCGACCTGGGCCTGGTATTTTCTGTACAATTTCAATCAAATTTAATTCAAATATTTTGTGCCCAAACGCTCATGGTTACATTCTTTCAATGCCAAATTTGTTCAAACAGGTGAAATGTGGTGATAAATATATTGTTTAAATGTTATTGACCTTTTTCGGCTTCAAAAAGTTACGTAAAAAAACGGTGCTAGGTCGTTTCTTAAAAACGGGTTTTTGCCGGGTTTTTCAACTCGCTGCCAAGTTTTTTGGTACTTTCACGACGGTCATTATGAACTAATAAGAAAACCACAAAAGATAAATTAATTATTTTTATTTTTTTCTGATAAGCTTATTATAATTAAAATTTCCCTTTGAAAGTTGCAAAGAAATATTGTAGCACTTATTGTGGCACTTCATTTTTTGACTCATGCTTTATAGCACCAGTAATATGGTTTTGCAACTTTAAAAAAGGTATGAAGTGCTGAATGTTCATTAACAAAAGTCTGTTTTATTTGTATTTTAAATAGTTTATTTTAGAGTGCCCACGGGACCGGGACCTGGTTTGCCCAAAATTCCCGGTCCCGTGGCACTCTAGTTTATTTTTTAGAATTTGTTATGCTTGTCAGTTCATGTTTTGGTGAACACTTTAAAGAATAAGAAATTAAAAAAGAAATACGGATATATAAAAACTTATATCAATAAAATTTTGATAAAAATATTTCTCTATAGTTGTTTTATATTTGTAGTTTAATTCTCGCCCACTTGGCAGTTTTTAAGAAACGTCCCAGCACGAAAAAAACACTAAATCCTTTTTCAATATATTTATAAAAAAAATTGAAAAATTTACCAAATTTGTTGTTTCTTATAATTCTCTTTTTACGAGTAAATAATAGAGACCGGACGGGACCGGGGCCCCGCCGGGATTTTGCCGGGACCCCTTTCCTGAGACTCGAGCCCGAGACAAAAGAAAAATCCGAGACTTTTCTCGAGCCGAGACCGGTCCCGGGTTTTTTGGGCAAACCACCGGGACCGGGAGTCCCGTTTAAAACGGGAGTCCCGGTCCCGGGGCCCCGCCCGGGTCCATTTTCCAAGTCCCGGCCCCGGTCCCGGTCCCGGCCATTTGGGTCGGAAAAACGGGACTAAATTTCACCAGTGAAACTTCCCCAAATGTGAAAAATTTAATAATTATTTTTGGCGAAATGTCTTTATTTAAAATTTTGAAGATGGAATTTGGGATTTTCTACGATTTAAACTGTTAAAAAGATCATAAAATCCACCTAAAATATTCAAAATTAGATCTAACATAGCATTTTTGGGGAAAATTACTTAATATGAATGTAAAAATCTATAAAAATTCTTACGCCGGGCCCATAAAAATCCTTATTTTCTTAAAAATTGAGTTGAAATCGCAAAACTTTGTCATTTTTTTGGTGTAAATCTGTTAACAAATCACACACAAATTTTCAAAATTTCCACGTCGGTGCCTATCGGCACCGCCGGACCCCCCCCCCTTTTGTACCCTAAATTTTTTAGAAAAACACGCCGCAAAAAAGTGCTTTTTAAAAGCGAAAAAAAAGTCAATTTACAGGCTTGATATAATTCTAAGCTAAAATATAAAATTGTAAAAATTTTTTCGAATTTTTATCAAAATTTCAAAAATTTTGAAAAAGTCCGTCCCGGCGGGGCCCCGGCCCTAAATTGTGACCGGGATTCCCGGAAAAACGGGAGTCCCGGTCCCGGGGATACCGTACGGGTCCATTTTCCAAGTCCCGCTCCCGGTCCCGGCAATTTCAAAATTCCGGTCTCTAGTAAATAATGCCGATTATAAGGAAAATTTATCATTTTTGAAAATCCTATGAAAAATAAAATAAAGTAAGAATTTACGTACCACCAAAAGGGTTTTGATGGAATTCTACAAATCAATGATTAAAGAGAAAAAAAATTAGTTATTCAAAATATAAAATTTACACAAAATCCAATCAAAAAATTATGACGGTTTGTTTTGAGCATTTATGATGGAATGTAATTTGTACAAATTAATGATTGTTTTTTTCAAAAAAAAACTGCTTCTTCTCTATCATTATTAAGGTGTCTGTCCCACTTTTTTTTGTTCTTTCCGTGTGTTCGCTTTTGTACCCAAATGGCCCCTCATTTTCAAATTCATGCCATTTACGATTTCGCGCCTTTTGTGAGTATTAAAATGCTTTCCACAATAATATTTTATAATTTCTGTCACTTTGAACATTTAGGCTTAAAAAGGCTGTCAAGACGACGCCTTCCGGGACTGCCGGAGACCCACAATCCATATTTGTTGAAGTATCATTAAGTCAATTAAAATCTGAGAAATTTGAGAGGATTCAAATTTCAAAACGATTAATCATGCTTACAAGGGAACCTCGCGAACTGTGACTCGGAAAATGCATATGGTTATATACCATTGGGTAGAGAATGGTCGACTTCTATTGTGAATTTTTAATATTATGGGCCGATAACAAGAAATAAAAAAGTTATGGGGGCCTCAAAAGTCGGAATTTTGGTTGTGCTTTCACTTAAAATTGGTGGCTCAGTTGATTAAATTCGCATTTTTGGAGCTCGGGTTCAAACCCAACATAAAAATAAATAAATTTTAATTAATGTATAATATAATTAAATAATTTTAAAATCATCTTTAGACTAAAAAAAAGATATGGTATTTTTTCTTTAGTGAAAATAAGCAAATAGCAGTCAATTTAAAGGTTGGGAAATTAATAGAAAGTTGGCAGAGCTGGAAATGGGCTCTTTGGTTAAAATTCCAACTTTTGAGGCCCCATAACTTTTTTTTCTTGCTATCGGCCCGTAATATTAAAATTCACTATAGAAGTCGACCATTCTCTACCCAATGGTATATAAAACATATGCAATTTCCGAGTCACAGTTCGCGAGTTTCCTTGTTAGACGATTTTTACATAGAAATCACTGGAAAATTTTTACAATTTAGATGGTTAAAATTATTTATCTGCTACATAATCTCATAATTTTTGTTTGACCATCTAATTTAATTTTATTCACCAATTTTTTTCTAATTTCTTTTGCACCATAAAATGGTGTCCGCTTGTTATGATGTGAAGTCGTCATTGGGGAAAGTGCGCGATTGCTTTCAGAACACTTTTTTGCTATTTTTTGTCATTTTTCTCATAATTTGTGCTTTTCCCATGGTCAAGTTGGCACGAGAACGGCTCACTTTGTACATTATGGTCAGCAAGGTGAGCATGGTTTTTGAGTAACGACCCGGCACCGGTAAGATGGGTATGGATTAGTGCTGTTCGCGACTCTCGGTCTCGAGTCTCGACTCGAGAAAAGTCTCGGATTTTTTTGGTCTTGGTCTCGAGTCTAGTTGTACCTCGATTTGTACTACTGTATTTTAAAAGTTATGGGCAAAAGGAACTCAAAAACCTAGTTTTTCGAATTTTTTTTTGCCCTGATTTTTTTGTACATAAATAAAAAAATGTTTGAAAAGTTTTTTCAAATGTTTTCGAACAATAAGTATGTTTAATTTGGTTGAGAAAGAACAAAGTTATGGTCCAAAAAGTCTTTTGTCGGTGTTCGGTCGAACCGAAAATGGTCTCAGTGTCAATAAAAATATTTAAATTTAATGATTTTAAAGCAATATGTTTTATTTAATATTAATAATAATTTTAAAAATTTTCAAATAACTAAATACAATTTCCATTCAAATGTTCTTCAATCTTTTTCTTAAAAGATTTCTGCTCGAAATAAATGCTATTTTCCGTACCATTAATAAATTGCAAAACAATTTTTCAATTGTAACATTGAAAATTTTAGTCCTTGGTGGTGCCCCTCCCCCTATGGCTAAAAATCGCAAAATTTCATTTTTTGGATAAAATGCGTTAACAAAAGAGCTCAATAATCGGGGGTCGGGGACCCCGATCGGGTAGTGATCAACGAAATTATTTAACAAAAAACTCAATTTTTATTTTTAAAGCTCGTAAATCTTCCTTTTTTCACTTTAATCATCTGATTTAGCGCCAACAAGAGTACGTTATTTATAAGAATGTTCTGATTTTGGGGTAGCGACGAAAATTGTTCAGATTTCTTAAATATATTTATAGTTTTAAAATTTTTTTATGTAAAAAATGCTATCAAAAACTCCCAATTTTCAATTTTTTTTTCCGGCGGCACCTATCGGCACCGCCAGTCCGCAAAATTGTTCTTAAAAATTTTCTCAAAATCGCGCAAAAATTGGTCATTTTTGGTGAAAATCTGTGAGCAAAATGAACTCAAATTTTCAAAAAATTCTCCCGCCGGCATCTGTGTACAAAAATTTTTTTTCGGAAAAAGCGCGTCACAAAAAAGCATGTTTTTCCTTTTTGACTAAAATTTCCAAAGTGCTGATTTTGACCCCAAATGATGAATCTTGTTGGCTAAATGCAGGTTTTGAAAATTTTCAGTTAGCAGCCCTGTTTTTACAATGTAAAAAGCCGTTTTTTTAATCTTATTTTTGGGTCCAAAATCTTCGTTTTAACCTCGTTTTGTCCTTAGTTTATAATGGGAATTTTGATCAAATAAATTGTAAAAATTTACTGATTTGAAAAAATGTTGCTAATGTTATTATTTTGACCCTAAAATCTTATTTTTCGGCCTTGGTGTTCATATTTTGAAAAATTACCGATCGGAACCATGGTTTTGAGGGGCCGCCGGGTGCCGATAGGCGCCGCCGGAAAGTTTTTTGTAATTTTTAATGAATTTTATTAAGAAAATTTGTTCAAAATCTCAAAAATTTTCAATATTTTTCCGCCTTCGTAGATGAATTTTTTAAAACGCTTCGAGTCCACAATCCCCCGAATTAGTGTCGGGGGGTCGGGGGGCAAAAATTCGGGGGTCGGGGACCTCGGGGGACGACATGTCGGGGGTCGGGTCGGGGAATAGGTCCAAAAAACGTCTCGGGTCGGGTCGGGGGTCGGGGGGCTCGGGGTCGGGGCTTAACCCTAGTAACATTAGTGGAAAAAAGAATAGAGATGAAGCAAAATTTATGGGAAGAAACACATCAAATTTCTGGATAAACGAATGAATTATACCTCAACCCGACACAGAGTTCGTTTTAGATATAGTTTTATTAAAAAACTTAAATTTACGCAAATATTGCATGAAATTTAAGAAGAAATCTAGTAAATTTGTTTTTTTTTTCTAAAAAGAAAAAATCCTCTAATAAGCTTACTTGCCAATCAATTTGATGCGTTCAAGATTTGAAATTAAAATTTACGTTTCAATATGTTTTTTTTTGGTCCGAGATGGAATGATTTTATTTATCTTTTTTATTATATATTTTTAATATTAATAGTATAATTAAAATTATTATTTTTCGACAACCTATTTGATTTAAATTTAAATATTTTATAATTGACACTGAGAGTATTTTCGGTTCGTCTCAGCACATTGCGCTTTAGTTTTGCCCTACAATTATGATGTGTTTTGTGCGAATTCTGCTCAGCCCCATCGTGTTGTATGGCTTTAATGTGCCCGTTGTGGCCAGGCCTTTGATTACCGTAGTTGCACAATTCCAATCCTACAGTTTGGTCAGTATGCGTTTGCATATGGTAGCAATGGCTGCAAACCGTGCCCATGCTGTGCTCTTCCCATTTCATTATGCACAAAAAGTCACAAAAAAGTGGGTGGACTATTAATTATTATTAGAGCTTGCAAAAAAAGGCACCAAAAAACGCGAAAAAGGCATGAAAAGGCACGAAAAGCCCGAAAAAGGCATGAATAAAGGCATTAAAAATTTTTTATTAATGATTTTTAGGGAGAAAAACACGTAAAACTTAATCAAAAAACTTAATTTTGGTCATTTAAATTAGGGTTGCTCCCCGACCCCTCGGGGGGCGACATGTCGGGGGTCGGGGCGGGAGGAGCTCAATTGTTGGGGGTCAGGGACCCCGATCGGGGAATAATCTGATTTCGTTAGAAGCTGGCCTTTAAACCAGGGCTTACATTGTTCTTATTTATAAGAATTTATAATTTTGAGACGACTAAAATTATTCCGATTTCTTAAATATATTTATAATTTTAAAATTTTATTGCATAATGTCACTATTTTATCATAAAAAACCGCCGCACACTCGACTACGGCGGCCAGTAGGTGGGGCGAGACTACGGGCTACGGAAGAAGTCCGCGCGTGATCCGCAGGCGGTTGACTGATTGGCGGGGGCCCTTCGGGCCCCGCAGTCAACCGCCTGTGGCGCTCGTCAGACGTCTTCCTCCGCCCTCCGTCTCGCCCCACTACTTGCTCCGTCTTCGCATGCTCCCTTTTGCGAAATTTTTGCTTTTAAATGGTTATTTATTTTGGTACTGAAGTGTCCATTTTCTCTGGGACTCAGTTGTCCCAGTGCTTAGATGGCATTGGTTCGAGTTTATACCTTGTTTTTTAGACTTAGCTCATCAAGAGCTTTCGAATGATACCAAATTTGTCCGAATTTGACCGTTTTAAAAGGTCAGGAGCCCTCTTTTTCATTCAAATTTTCGAGTTTTAAACCGGTTCAAAAACCAGTTTAAATGCTTTTCCGCGCCCAATTTTAAGCTTTTCTATCGTTCCCAGCACCTAAGAAAACCTATAAAAGTGTTTTTGTGCGATTTTGAGCCGATACCATATTCGGCAATTTTTCCCAGAATCGTGACACGATCTATGTTGAGACGCGTCATTTTTGGGGTGTGTAAATTTTGTCTTTTTTTTTGTTTTATAAATTGTTGTAACAATCTTGTTGTTTGGTTTTTTCTTATCTAACTCATGCTCTTTTCCAGTTTTAATTTCAAAGGTCTAAAATTTATATTTATGGCGAAAATTCTAATTCATTCCAGTCGTGCAAATGTGTTCTCAGTCTCGTAACCGGGAAAAATCGAGATGGAACAATTGTTTGGTGTTACTGTCTGTGCCTTGTCCCTCCCCTTTTTTCAAAAAATTTTTTTATGTTTCCTAATGTCATGAAAACATATGAATGGCCTCTGATCGGATTGATCCACACTCACTGATCGTTTGTTTTAGTTTCCGAGAATCTCGCCACCCGCCCAAATGTTTTCCACTGGCGATTTTCAGTTTTTCATTTGTGTTTATCTAAGTCTCATTCATTTCCTTTGCCTGTTCCTCCCAATTATTCCATCGTTTTGCTAATTAATGACCAATCACTTCAATTATTGATATACTAATATTCCAACTTTGGAGTTCCGGCTCTAGTAATTATAATATTAATATTTTTAATTTGCTCAGTTTTAAGTTATTATTTAGAGGTCTAAGTGTGTAAGAGGAAATTGAGTTAAATATGCTATGTAAAAACAGGAATAACAGAAATATATGCTAGAAATCCAAAAATATGCCAAAGTATATACTAAATGGCCTTACAGACTTAAAAATCGAAATTATAGACAAAAATTTCTGAAAAGCGGTTTTAATTTATGAAAAAAAAATTGGTGCTATACTTTTTCGTCAGTAAGCATTTTCGTCAGTGAACGATTTCGTCAGTGATTTTCGTCAGCGGATAATTTCGTCAGTGAACATTTTCGTCAGTGTACTATTTTTATTTATTTTGCTGTTTTCCATTTTTTTCGTCAGTGTTCCAATTCGTCAGTGAACATTTTCGTCAGTGACTATTTCAGGCTCAATTTTTTATATATATTACTTTCTTTGTATATTTTTAATAGCTGAGAATTTATTTTATTCAAAAATGGGCTTAAGCACCATAATATATAAAATTTGATTATTTTTCACCACAAAAAACTTAAATATTTAAATGCCTATTTACTTTCAAATGAATTCGACAGTGGTAATTTCGTCAGTGAATTTGTGTTTTTAAAAAATGATTAATTCAATTTAAAAGTGCAAATGGTAAGCACAGGCCCGAAGATATTCAAGCGGATCACGGTTTCCAATGTCCTGGAAAAGAGCATTTAAATTGTTGTCTTGTCTGACATATTTCCCCTTTCTTGCTGCGTGCGGCCCCCTTATTCCATCAGCAGGCGCAATCTGATAATCAATAATTCGCTGAGACCACATCTCATCTTCTTCAATCATTTTCCGGACAAAACCGCTGAGTCGCTGATTTCCTTTAAGATGGGCATTCCAAATGGCATGCCAGCCTTCAAGGCTGTTATTCGTGCGTGAAAGTCCAAGTGCCAAACGGTCTGTCATGTTCCACAATTGTATTGGAAAAAGTGCATCCCGGTGTGCCAAATTCAATGCTTCAATTCGTTCACGGATCCAACCGTCGGCAGCCGCACCCATATTACCGCCCGCGTGATCGACAAGCGGTTCTTCGTTTTCAATGACATGGCGAGGGCCAATCCATGTCATTAGAAAATAAAGAATCAATTCTAAGCGAAAAAATAAATGAAAACAAAGAAAAATAGGGAAATTTTGCAGGAGTTCATCATAATTAGGGATCGGATTCTTAAGGGTGAAAAATCGCAAAAATAAGGACAAAAAAGTACAAATTTGGGGGTATAATTTTTTAAATTGCTTTTTAATAAGAAACAATTTCAAATTATGGCAACCAATCTTATTCATTGTTACAGTTGCAAATAATTTATATTTGAAATTTAGAAAAATAAATAAAAACTTAAAAATCCGATCCATATTCATAAATTATAAAATTTAATTCGACAAAAAAATAACCCTGTAGCTCAGCTGTTGGATTGAGGGTTGACACCACAATGCAAAAGTAGTTATAAACGAGGCCAATAGGAACAAATGCCAATGCTTGCAATGACCTACGGTGAAATAAGGCTACTCATAAACAAACAAATTTTACAAGCGAATTTTTCCCATTTTTATAACAGTGTTTTTGACTATTTATAATATTGTCCTAGCCCTGACCTAATGCTTCGTTGGAACTCAATTTCCTGAAGGTATTGGGTGTGTAGGTTTTGGAGCCTTTGGATGCGGCGGTAAATTGCCTGCCCAAAGTGAAAAAGGCAGCCATTTCGGATTGCATTTGGAAAAACAATTCGAGCAGAATGAATGGCTGCCGATTCAAAGTCACTCATTAGCCTTTGCGGCGACCAATTGTTGCCAATGCTGTCTCTGATTGCCTCAGTTTCTATTCCTGAATAACCGATAAAATTAAATTTGAATTGAAATAAACGCATGGGACTGAACAATGGTCGATGATTGCGCTCATTGTGTACAACTGAGCAAATCCCCGCGGGCATGACTTTAACGGTTAAAAAACAGTAATTAAAGAAAATGGTAATATTTTTACTTCAAATGTGCCATCAATGGCACATTCGGTATTGTATTGACGTAGGATTTCGAGAGCATGCGCTGAGCAGAAGACAATCATCCGATGTCCATTTAAAATTTGGTTGAAAATGACCCGATTTTGAAGAGCATTGGGAATGACAATATTTTCAATTGGCAAAGCATCAAGACCAACATCACCGACCTTTTAATTTTAGTTATTAAATTTAGTTATTTAAAAAATTTTTATTTAAACCATTTACACTAAAATACACCTCTTCGTGATGCTTTCTTTTTGCTATGTTGAATTTATTTCGCATGTTTACGGCGCTTGGTGCGTTTACACGCACATCGACCGGAAGTTCAGCCCGAACATTTCGGACAATGTTTCGACTGGTTGTCGGAAAATCACTTCGAGCCTCTTGGCGAATTTGCTCATTTGCCTGTCTTATCTATACCAAAAATAGATGGTTTGCTTTTTTGGCTTACATTGAGTTGGCCAAAAACTGCGGCATGGTTGTGGTCGGCTGACATGCGACCCATCTTGTAACGACTTCCATTTGCATCGACGTGCCACGCCATTTGAACACAAGCTCGCCCAGGACAGTAAGGGGGACGTTTTGGGCATTTCCAGTATTCCCAGCCTTGCTCGATTCGAGAGTCGCTCTCATAAGCATATTCGAACCCAAGACGAGAAAGGAGAATTTTGCCACGGTTGGATTTCGCTTCTTCAAATCGAACAAGAGCCATTTTTGGTTGCAGTAAACGAATGAATTTTCATATCGTTCATTTTTATGCATTGCAAAAACTAGATAAGGACTAAACAAATATGCAAATAGGCAGGCACTCGAGAACGCATGGGAACGATGGCGAGATAAGAAGTTTGAGAAGTAAATTTACTAATAATATTCAACAGTTTTAAAGTACAATTTCTTTTATGTAAATCATTTATTAAAGTACAAATAATCACTTATTTTATCTAGAGTTACCATACGCAAAAAGCGATAAATACTGTATTAAAGAAGTTGATAAAAATGAAAAATTTTTAATTTTATGCATCCACTGACGAAAATGTTCACTGACGAATTGGAACACTGACGAAAAAAATGGAAAACAGCAAAATAAATAAAAATAGTACACTGACGAAAATGTTCACTGACGAAATTATCCGCTGACGAAAATCACTGACGAAATCGTTCACTGACGAAAATGCTTACTGACGAAAATATTAACCACGAAAAAAATTAGTAAGTCCAAAAATTTTATCAAGAAGGAAAAAATTTAAAACATGGAATATATATACTTAATCGAGGCCTCCTATTTATTTTTTACTTATAAAATATTGAACTTAAAAAAATGCAAAAATTAGTAAATTAATACAAAAAAAATTCCTTTTACGCGAATTTTGCACATGAAAGATTTTTACATTTTGGTATTTTCCAAAAATTTTCGGTTTTTTAGTGTGTAGTTTTAAAACCTAAATTAAGGACTGTATTTATTCAATGTATACTCATTCATCTGATGGCCATCATTTCAGTTCCATTTTATAATGGTAAATTCATTTTCAACTTTGAAACAATTTTGGTTATTTTTAGATTTTAACCGATACCAAGGGTGGGTCAAATGGCAATTTTCTAATCCCAAGAGATTTTAAAATACATTTTTTTCGCTAAAACCCGAATTTGTAGGCATTTTATGCATGATTTGCATATGATACGATATTTTGCGAATGTTGGAGAACGACGTCTCTCTCTCACTCGGGCCGAGGGGAGAAGAGAACTCTGTGGTGTTTGGACGTTCTATCTCGGGCCGAGAAGAGTGCATCTTAGAGGGATGAGATGAGTGTGGGGGAAATGAGACCTGCGTAGCTCAGTGGTTAGAGCATCCCGCGTTATGGGAGGTGTCGTGGGTTCGAGTCCCACCGTGGGTTGATCTTTTACACTTCCGCACCACAGAGAAATACAACACGAAAAAAACATTAAAATAATCTGACAAAAATGGAATGGCATAAAATTCTATGGCGCTTTAAAAGTAAAGCCTTTTTAAAAAAAAATTTCGGAGATGCTTACCTAAGCGCCACTGGAACCTATATGAAGTAAATTCCTGATTCTGTCGTGACTTTTAAAGAAAAAAATATTGGCAAATATTTTCCGGTCAATTATGCTTTTCTCGGGAAAAATCGAAAATTTTAGCGTATTTTTTTTTCTAGTCTTATTTTTTCTATAATTCAAAAAATTTACTGTCGATTATTGTATGTAAAATGCAAAGCTCATTTGACCCACCCCTGCTGTCTGCTTCATGTCGGTCTATTGGATTCTTACATTCGCATGTTGTGTTGCAATTGCACTTCGCTTGGCATGGATAAGCGGTCAACAAGATCAAATCCTGTGGTGTTTTGGCGAAGTGGTTAGTGCTTTACATTTCCGTTTTTGGCAGTGAAAGTTCAATACCACCACGGCACACCAAAAGAATTTTTTTTTAATTGCATTAAAAAAAATCCATTTTTGAGTCTAATTTCTTTTTGTTGGAAACAATGAAATGCGGAGACCAGCAATGCCGACAGGCTTCGCAGAGAAAATTTTTTTTTATTTTAGCAGTTGAAATTGTACAAATTTCCAAAAATCCATTGAGTTCGGGCTTTTGTTCTATCTTTAAAACTTTGAATTAAGACATCACGCCAAAATAATTATTGAATTTTTTAATTTGGCGCAGTTTCACTGGTTAAATTTAAGCTGGTTTTAGCCAAGTCAATATGATCGGGGCGGGACCCGGGACTGGGACTCCCGTTTTTTCGGGATTCACAATCCCGGTGATTTGTCCAAAAAACGGGGCTGGCGCCGGCCGGGAGTACCGGCAAAATTCCAACGGGGCGCCTGTCCCATCCGGGCACTATTATTAATATTTTTTAACAATAAAAAATTTAAATTTTTTCATTTTTCTTGTGAAATTTCTCAAAAAGTGTATATATATTAATTTGGTTACCAACTTAATATACATATTTAAAAATGCCAAAATAGATACAAAATGGGTACTTTAATTGTTAATAATTGGTTGAATATGCTGTAATACATAAAATTAGGTATTTTAAAAGTCCAAACAATGAAATCTTAAAAGGGAAGCAGAAAGTTTTGGGTAGGGGGAATTCGTAAACTTTCACTATATTCAAAGGAAATTTGTAAAGCACAATAACACTAACCACAACGCCAAAATAGGACAAATAAATTGGCGCGCAAAAATATATTTTTTTAAGCGCATAATCGAAATTGGCACAATGCCGCCACAAGTGGTGACAACAGCAGAACGGCACAACAACAACAAAATTCGGCGGCTTCTTCTTCGGACCGGGACAGTGTGCGCATCACTGTGCTATGCTTTGCGGCACAAATCCCATTATTGTTTCCATATTTTGATGTGGCATTAAACAATTTCAAATGGATCAGTGACTTTTTGAACTGTGATGACCACCCAATTGGACAACAGCTTTATTACCCGTACATGCTTTTCACCTCATTGTATTATGTGTCGGATGAGGTGTCCTAAATTTTTGAAAATATTTTTTTGGGGAAAAAAAGAATAATTTCCTTTTTCAATTTTGACATTTATCCGTTAACTATAAAAAGTGAAGCTGAAGTTTCTAAGAATCTAGGCCTAAGCAAGCCTAAGCAAAGGCCTATATGCCTAGGGTCTAGGCCTAAGCTTAAAGGCAAAGGCCTAAGCCCGAAGCCAGGGTTAATAAAATACATACGTAATTTTTATCAAGGAAAAAAAAATAAATTTGGCGATCAATGAAAAAATTTGTCAATTTTCTTAGGGGTGTATTTTCTGAAAATTTTTTGAGCCATTTCTTAAGGGTATATTTTTGTGTTTTATTGCATTTTGGATAAGATTTTTTCTATTTATTATTTTAAAAATTTTCAATTACATAAAAAACAAAATGCAGGTGTTTTTGATGGCCCTCTCCAAGGATATGCGTGCCCAATTTATGCGAACCATTCACAAAACGGTGCGGTTCTTTTGGAAGGGCAATGCAGCAGGAACAACAATATCAACAAGAGCACTGCAAACGGTAGCCGACTCAAACCAGTACAGTAGCCAAATACGGTATGTCAACAGTGATTTGAAGAGGTACAACAGAGATTATAAAAGGTACAACAGTGAATAGAAGAGGTACATCAGTGATTAGAAGAGGTACAACATGGTTTAAAATTATATAAATAAGGAAAAGTTTTTTATTAAAAGAATAAAAATCGAATGCATTGAATATTTAAGAAATTTGAAAATGATATTGATAATCTATCTAGTCATATAAAAAAATAAATTATCATCCTTAACAATTTTTGTCCAATAATTAATTACTTAATTTATTTTCCATTTTTCGTCTTCATCACATCCATAACTTTGTTTCTGCTTTCATCGCGCTTCTCTGAATTTTTGTATTTGTGCCGAATTGTTTAATTGAAAATTTCACCTAAACATTTTAATTAACAGCGCTTTTTAGGTGCCGTGGACTTCCTTTGAGGAATGCTTTAAATTCCTAAAAAATTGAATTTTAATAGGGTAGGTCGGGACCGGGGATTTTGGGCAAAACCGGGACCGGGACTTTTCGTGTTGAAAAACCGGGACCAGGTCGTTTTGGCGCCGACGTTTTGGCGCCGACGATTTGGCGCCGACGTTTTGGCGCCGACGTTTTGGCGCCAGGGTCGTTTTGGCGCCGACGTTTTGGCGCCAAGCCAAAAATGAAAAAAAAGGCAGGAAGAAATTGTAAAAATGCTAAAAAATGATTTCTGAAAAATCGAAAATTTCCAGAAATTCTTGAATAATTTTTTTTCTTTTGAGGATAGAAATCCCAAATAAATCCCATAAAATTCTCCTTATTTTTCTCCATTTTTAAAGCTTTAATTCACTTAAATCGACCAATCTGCCACAGAGTTATGAATTTTCAAATATTAAGCCAAAATCCCGAGGGCCAAAAAATTGCCAAAAAATAAAGAATTTTTAAAATATTCCAAAAAATCTGAAACTTAAAATAAACATCATATTTGTGCTCAGGACCCTAATTTACCCCAGAAAAATATTTTTCACCCTCTTTTTCAACCCAAAAAAAATTTTTGAAAATTTCTAGGGGGCCTAGCTCGAAAATTTTTGAAAATTTCCCTTCATATAGTATACCATTAGATAGAGCTTAAAAAGTTCTACAATTTTGCCCTAAGGCATTTTTTGGCTAAAACCGATCCCTGAAGAGTTATGGGCCCAGGACTCAAATGTCCCGCTGAGGCCGAAAATTTTTTCTATTTCCGGGAAAAAATCGAAATTTTTCCAAAAAAATTACCAATCGATAGAGCTCGAAAAACTATGTTTTGGAAGTGGTCTTCGTTTTCCCGGGAAAATTCGTTAAAAAATCATAAAATTCAAAAACCCGAAAACCGTTTTTTAGGCCTAACTTGAAAAATTTTGAAAATTTTCGAAATTTTAAAATTTCAAAAAATCGAGCTTCCAAAGCTCTACAATAAGTTCGCTGGCCACCCCCCGCTCAGATCAAACCCTGGCGCGGTATTCACCTGGTACTGAAGTGTACTTTTTGAGCACGCTTCAGTTGCCATTTTTTGCAGGCCAGGGGTTTGCTCAAAAAAAATTTTAAAAAATACCAGCATTTAGAGGACACTTTGGTGGAGTGCCCTCACAGCGGGCACTTTTTGATTCGAGTTTTACAAAAAAAGTTAGGGGCCGTCAAACGCACGAAAAAATGAGAAATCAGTCCCTGGTACTCAGTTGGCCCTTGGACCGGAAAACCTATATTTTTCCCGGATGCTCCTCAAAAAGTTGTAAGACCCTTCCACTACTTTCAGGGCGCTCCCGGCCTTCGGCCGGGAGAAAATGGTTTTAGCAACGAAACTCCTTGTCAATATAACATATATAGTAAATCTCGAAATATGGCCATAAAATATGGACCAAAAATCGCGAAATATGGACATAAAATGGCAAAAATATGGACATAAATTTTCCGAATTTATGGGTAAATTTTCAAAAAAATTTTCAAATTCATTAAATTCTAGTAAAATACATCTAAAATGGCTAAATACGGTATAAGAACTCGTTTTTAGAAGAAAACAAGCAATTTCTAGAGAAAAACGACCAAAAAAGCGAAATTTTGCTTTTTCGGTTATTTTTGACATAAATTTATTAATTTTTAAGAAAATTTAAATTTATTCAATATTCTCGAGAAAATTTTGGAAAAATTGTTTTTTTTGAAAAATTTTTCGGTTTTTGGGGTCAAACAGGCCAATTTATCTGTTCGGGCCGTTCTAATAGAGGTTTTTTGGAAAAATGCCAAAATATGGACACAAAATATGGACTTAAATGCCAAAATATGGAAAAATATGGACATAAATCGCGAAATATGGAAAATATGGATATAGAACTCCTTCCTAGAGGCTTCAAACCAAGCTAAAAACATGTTTTAATGCGTTTCAGGCCTCCAACAGTCCAGAAAAAAATATGGATTTCCATATAATTACAAACCCTAATCATGACTTTTCTAGAATTACCCAAATTAAATATTCTTGGTATCATTCGATAGCCAAATAGAAGACACCACCGTAAAGTTTATTATTTGAAGCGATTAGGCAATTGCACTTTGCCAAAACGTCGGCGCCAAAACGACCTGGTCCCGCGAGCATATTAAATGAAAGAAAAGTGAAAAAATAATAATTTAATCAAAAAAAAAAATCATTTTTAATTAGAATTCATTAGATATTTTATTTTTAAAATTATACCAATAAAAAAATTTTTCTTTTATAATATTTAAATTTAATAGTGATTACCATAATTAATTTATGAAATGAATGCACAATTAAACTTCATTTGTATATAAAATTTTTGCAATGAACCATAATATCAATTTGTTAATTGATTTGTCAAAAATAAAAATATTTTAAACCTTTTGAACAATTTTAATATTTCTTAATCGACAATTCGGCGACTAGAAAGCAATGTCCCCTTATTAAATAATGTTTTCTCAATTTTCTATTATTTTCAAAACTAAAAAAACATATTTTTTTATTTGCTAATTTTTCATAATTTTCGTAATAAAAAAACTATTTTTTTAAATTTCTTAATTAATAATTTTTTTACATTTTCACAAATGAATGAATGAATCATAATTAATTTACTAAATTCCTTCTGTTACGTCCCAATTATTAATGATTTTCCCAACCGGTTGATTCATTTTTATAAAATATGTGAATAATTTTTTTTTTAATTTTAGGCTAAAGCACTGCTCTTTTTTTGCATTTTAATAATTTCGATATAAAATTTTCCTATTTTATTATTGTTTAAATTTTAAAATTAAAAATGTCGGCTTCATCGTCCCTTTTTTGGTTTATTTCTTTGGCATCTTTTGTGATTTCGGCTTACAATAAAAAAAATTACATCAAAAATTGTTTTTTTTTAATATTTGATCCTTTTAAAGATTTTAGAGGCGGAAGCATTTTACTCTAGTTCTTCACGAAAGTCTTAGCTCGAAAAAGGCTTTGGATTTTTAGGCATTAAAATCATGAATTTTCTTTAAAAAATTCGCTCCAAATAAATTTATTTTTGGCAACATCAGTTAACAATC